>QVNV01000948.1:0-51672 GCA_014825455.1 Pseudomyrmex pallidus | reverse complement strand
ACAATATTTTCCAAGATTTAGTAAGCAAGATAATAGCAGTTTGACAACTAACCCCGTGTAACAACTAGCCCCGGTCTCCCCTATATATCACCGAACGTTCTTCTCTCATTTTGAGAGAGAAAAGCGAAGTGCTCGCAAAGGTACTTAATGTAACATGCTTTAAACGTCTTATATACCGGAGCTTCTCAAAGATTTACGCGACGTTCCTTAGACACTGACGTTCAAGACGTCTAAGGGCGGTTACTTTAAGCCGGTAATAAAGTTTGATGCGAGATGTCGAAATAATTACGCACGGCAGATTTTCGACGTCGCGACGCTTTTATTTTTTATTGGTTTATATTAATGTAAATCTTTAATTGGACGCGCGCGTACGTCTGCAATTTTTGAGTAGGCGAACATACGTGCTATTTTTTACATTCGCGCAATATTATATTATTTTTAAAATATTTTTCTCAACACGTCGCGTGAAAACGCGATTCGGTTCTGCCGCGTATATACACGCGTAAATAATATAATATAATATAATTATATATAATATATTATATAATTATATATTATATATTATATAATTGTATAATTATATATATATAAATAATATAAAATAATGTAATTTTTCCGATATATTCCCGAGCGACGAAGAATCGAGTGTGTTGCGCGCGAGTGTGTTCTAAGCTGCTAAAATTTCTCTCTCTCTCTCTCTCTCTCTCTCTCTCTCTCTCTCTCTCTCTCTCTCTCGCGCGCGCGCGCGATACGAGTTGAGCAATAGCCGAGTCCTCGTGGCCTGACTTATTTAGCGTGACAGCGCTGCACATTGCGGATTTTTAGTCACAGTTATGCGCCTTTCACCGAGAGCTCCGAGAGGGCTTCCGTTATAATTATAATACAGAGAGTTTTTGCCATCGTTTGTCGTTATGATTTCATCGTCTTTGTGTGTTTGTCACCGACAATTAGTCTACGTCGGTTCGGTGTATAGTTTCTCGTCTATTGAATCCGATGTGATTTTCCGCGCGTACTTTGTTGTTGTTGTTGTTGTTTGTCCGACTGTGTAAACCGCGCGATCGCGCGTCGTCGCGGCGCCATCCACAGACAACTGCCGCCGAAGATTTTAACCTCGAGACCACTTTGATCTTATCGAGTAATATCGATATACAAATATTGCGCGATATTTCGTAACCTAACATCGCGTCGCAATCTCGCGCGCGCCCCCGGTCTCTTCTTTTGACCTACTTTTTCACGAGAACGGTTATTCCACTTTAAGTCTACTTGACGGCTTTAAAGAGAGCGATAAAAGCGTACACGTAATTAGGAGAGGCGGAGAAGCACACCTCTCTTCGGGTTATCCGTTGCCGTGGTTTCTGTGGTCGATAAGGATTTCGCATCTTCATCCCCCCACCCCCGTCCTCGCCCGCTCTTTCTCTCTCTCTCTCTCGTTGCTTAGACACGCCGGTCACCCAACGAAGGTTCTGCAAATGTCGCACGAGGCTGTTTCTCGTTATCGAATTAATTCGATCATGTCTAACTGAAGCGGAGAGTTCCGCGCACGCGGAACTTGCGTTCGATTGCGACGTAATCATTTTACAATCAAATCAAAGCCCATACAGATCTTGAGACGCCATTAAGTTCTTATTTTAAATCCAATACCGTAAATAATTATGACGTAAAATTATTTATGAAGATTTTAAAGAAATGTACGAAGATCTCTGTGTTTCACGGTAAAAAAAAAGTCTTGCTTTCCGTCGTGCGACGACGGTCAAAGAGTCGCATCTCGCCTTCTCGGCCCAGATAGTTGACCGAGCCGGCGAAACGGCTAAGAACAGCCGATTATTCGGTCGAGTGCGAGCGCACCTAAGTATCTGGCGTGCCGATACGCCGTGTCACGCTACCCTCGTTCACCTCCCGGGCTCTCACCCTCTCTCGGATGGGCCGTCGATCCTAAGAACAACAGACGAAAGGAGTCAAGGTTGTCGTCTCGGCCGTTTTCGCGTTGCCCGCCGTGCGTTTGACCTCCGCGTCGTGCGCCGTCGACAAGCTTCGGCTTCGATCCTCCTCCTCCTCCTCCTTCCGTTCCCCCGTTTGCGATTTCTCTCCTTTCCTCTCTCGCTCTCGCTCTCTCTCTATCTGTCTCTCTCTCTCTCTCTCCCTTCCTCCGTAATACGGGCTCGCTCTTCCCCGCTGAGTCGCTTCGGCACGTCGACGAGTGGTTGTCTGTCGTTCTCCTATAAGCTCGTATAATAGCGAGCGAAACCAAGTCGATCTCGAAAAGGGAGCTTCACGCGGTGAAAAGGTACAGAAAACTCCATTACATTCCGTGTCCGGCGGTGTTACAGCGCCTCTTAAGCTGTTTGCTACTCGAGCGCGCGGGGTGGTTAAAAAAAAAGCTCACAGCGCTCGTTTTCGGTGAACTTTGTGTGTGAGGAAAAAAATTAAACAACTTGTAAGACAGACACATGAATATTAAGCGACACTTGATTTCTCAATCACACATGACGCAAATATCACTAATGAGAATTCAAGTGTTTTTTTTCTTTCTTTTTTTTTTTGAAGTTGTAGAAATATTCATCGCGTGTATGAAAAAAAAAGAGAGAGACGGTTTCTTCTACTTTCACAATTATTCCATCATCCGACAAAGAGCTTGTCGTAATATCAGGTTTTCTGGCAAAATCACTTACCAATCTCTTTCTCTCTCTCTCTTGTGCTCGTTAAGATTTCCATATTAATTATTAAAATTAACTCTCCCTTCCCCCGACTGACACACACACACACACACACACACACGAGCATCGCGATTAGTCGATTTCTGCGAATTCTTCCAGAGTTTTCCGTTCAATAGAAAATTTCCGCAGAAAGAACACACAGCAACGTTATCTGTTTATAAGCGGTAACATCGGCGATAGTTTCTCTCTCTCTTTCTCTTTCATGAAAATGAAGCTCAAATTACTTGGAGCAGGTTGCTCAGCGGAACTGCAAGTTCAGCGTAATTACTACGCCACTGGAAGCGGTTCTGAGAGAATGCCCTCCGCGTGTTAGAATATTATTTCTTACTAACAATAACGATATGTTTTTTGCTAATCAAATATTCTTTTCGGAAGCATCCCCAATTACGAAATTGTTACATATATTTTCTTGTGTTATATTTGCGTGATAATTATAACAACGTTACACAGAAGTCCTTGCGCGAACATAGCCGTGGCCGTTTTTCCAACCACAATTGAATATATATATATATAAAATTCAGTTTCATAATTTCGTGCATACAATTGCGATAAACCGCTTTTAATTTAATTTTGAAAAATGACCGTGGCACCATCACACGCTCTTACGCAGTTAGCATTGCGATGGCATATAGATATTATCTCCGCTTATTTGCTCCGAACCCTCCGCTCCTACTACTCGCTTCGTGATTTCGCTTTTAATTCGGCACGAAAGTAGGTTTCTAGGTCACAAAGCGCGATACGTCGAGTAGAGAGACAAGCGGGGCATATACTCTATCTTGACGCACCTCGAAGAATTCTTTTGAAACAAAAGAATTTGTATTCTTTATTATATTAAAGTATCCGCAATGGTAACAATGTAATTCAAACATAATTTTAATTTCTCAATCCGAGTGACATTTATGGGATTTTATCCTTTTATCGCGACTATAACAACCAGTGGAACGCCTCGAAGTATGTCAACGCGAACCTTAGACTTTCGATTTTCATCGGCTCGCATGCGAGAACGTGGCACATCGTGCGTGTGTGTGTGTGTGCGTGCGTGCGTGCGTAATAGTTTCACGTGTATAAACGAAAAGTTTATTATCTTCTCTCCGTTAAAATTATAGGTTCTATTCACGAATTTTAAACTGTCTGATTTTTTTTGCGGAGAATTAAATACACTGTGTTTTAAAAAACGACAATGAGTCACGAGCTAGAAAAACAATGTCGTTTCTTAATTCCTTTGCGCAAAGAAAGATATAAAAAAAAAATCTGTGACAAACGTAAACCGTGCAATTTTTTTTCTTCGCAATTGTTATCGCTTGCTTTGACCGAAGCATTTTATAACTCGTTGCACGCCGTTGTTATTTAAACGTCACTCTCTCGTAAACAGTCGAACATGTATGTGCGGTTTCAAGACCAGCTCTATAAGTCGGCCGACGACGTGCGCATTCCTAGCTGGAGAATGTAAAAGTTGTTACCATGGCACCGTCGAAACTCGCGACTTTCACTTTCAACAAAAGTGTCCGCTCCACCTTCTCATCGGGAGGAACATCGGCGAATTATTCCGGCGCTTCGAATTTCGTCAAAACTTTTCGTCGCGGTTACAAATTATTTTGACGTTGAGTAACGAGCAGTTACTTAAAACAAAAGAGAGACGTCGCACTTTTTCACTTTAATCGCGCGAACAAAAAAATCAAATTACATAAGACCACGGGAGAAGAACTCGATAAATCGGTTTTTTTTGTTTTCGATCTTCTGTTTTTTTGACAGTTTTTGATGTTATTTGATGGTTCAAATGGAGTTTAATGGATAGTTAAAATGGATTTTAATTATCCAAAGCGAGAGGGAAAAACTCTCGATAGATTCCGAGATGTAAGCATTTTTATAAAACATGTAAAACAGAAATCATGTGCGTTTTGAACTTTAAAATCACTTTTCTGTAAAATTACCAAAATGTGACTTATCAAGTTCTTCTCTGTGGTCTTCAATACATGTACAGTAGAGACTTCCATTATCCGAACATTACTTATGTTAAAAAAGTTACGTGACTTAGCAGCCAAAAAGATATGGAATCCTTAAATATTGCACCACATTGTGAATTTTGATACAACCTACCATTTTTTGTTCATTTCTGTTCGAATAAATGAAGTTTAACGCAAAAGAAAATTATTGCTCTATTATCCGAAAATTCCGACCACTTTTGTCTCTCCTTATTAGTTCGGATACGGGAGTCTCCACTGTATATATATATATATGAACAAAAAATACTAACCAAAAGTTACACGCTAATATTTTGGAAAAATATCAATTTTTGCGGTAATGCGAACACATGTATGAAGATGTGTATAGCTTTACATTGTTCGAACATGTTCGTCGATTTCTCGTATTCGATGTAAAACGAGAATTCGCGAGAACTGGGGGGGGGGGGGAATTCCTGCAGATCCGTTTGAAAGAGATTCCGAAACGCATCTCTCTGAAATTATACGCGCGAATGAAAGAAAGCTAATTGCAGAACGAGACACTGTTGTAAATGGAGAGAAGCAAAATGCGTCAATGAGAGAGCGCGGATATAGAAGCGAGAAACTTGCAAATAAGGACACTCGTGTAGCACACGTATTGTTGAATCTTTATAACTGGAACACCTGAATTTACGTTACGTAACTCCCGAGCTATATACCCGGAAACTCGAGGGTGTACGTTCCATTATATCGAGGGTCAGAGAAATATCTTGCTATAAAGAAATACTTCACACACGATCTTCCACACGCACGCCATAGAACATTGCCACCTTCGCACGAAAGTGGCTCCCATGTTGAAATCAATCTACGTGACGTTCGAAGAAAGTAGCTCTCTTCGGACCGGCAGAAACTGTGCAATGCGCGATTATATATATATTTTTTTTATCAGTTGTACATGTCGCAACTATCTTCACGTATGTGGGGGCCGATATTCTTTTTTTTTTTTTATAGTGTCGAGGCTATGTAGATTTTGAAGTCTTTCATCTGACCCTTTTCACATTTCAAATTCGCGGATCAGAAAATTCGATTTTTGTCAAATCAAACGAGGTGCGAAATTTCATCGTCCGAAAAATACATTTTTAAAGTACAATTCGCAAAGAAGCCTCTGGCTTGCCGCGTTTCATTGAAATTTTGTTTTAAATAGTTGATGAAATTCTTCATATCTCTCGTCGCAATCTCCTGTGTTAAATATTTTGCCTCGAAATTCAAGGGGACTTTTTTTTTATGTATGAAGAAAAGAAGCGACTTTACTTAGGGACCACCGACGTCGCGCATCGGTGTGTGCGTTAAAAAGTCGCAACAAACAGCGGACAAGCTGAAAGAGAAAGAATTGATGATGTAGACAGAAAAGAGAAAAGGAGAAAAGAAGGTTCTAACTGTACATACGAACGGACGTTGATCGCGCGGCGCGGAGCGGCGAGGAGAGAGAGAAAAGCTGGCGGGCAGGTAGGATAAGAATGTCGGGCAGTGCGCGAGCGCACCGGTTAGGAAATGAATTGTGACGCGGCCTGGCATTGAAGAGAGGAGAGAGAGAGAGAAAGAGAGAAACATACACGCGCGCGCGCGCGGCGCGTTCTCTAATTTCTCACACGGCCCGATTTCACACAGCGAGAGACTCTCGGGCGGCGGCGGCGGCGGCGGCGGTGGTGATAGCCATGACGGGTGAAAAGCTCGCGACAATGCGTTTGCATCAACACACTCGCGGCAATTTCATTCTGCGTAGAATTTTTTCAAGGAGAACCGCCGTGGAGTTCGCCGATTCTTCGCGCTCGAGTGAATTTCACGACCGCGTTAAAAACTTTTTTGTGTCCCTCGAAAATATATTTAGAAATAAAAAAGATGTATTATTCTGCTTAGTTTCTTGCCAAGTTCTTGGATCAAGTTTCTATTCAGTTTTGTTGTTGTTATATCATTGTGATGAAAATACACGCCGTGACAATAATACAACAGGCTAATACGACGATGGCGCTGGAAAGGAGAAAGGCACGTGGAAAATTTTATGCGCAAAATTTACGAGCTTGAGAGAATGAGCAGCGCGCGAATTACGTACCTACCCGAATCCGTCGTCTCGTCCGATTGTCGTCGTCGTCGTCGCTCGAAGGCACAGACGACGCGAGCCATGACAAAGAGAACTCCCGGCGAAGTGATCTTGTAAATTGCAGGTAGCCCGAGAGGGAGTTTGCGACCCCTAGGATAATCCTGCGGTAACGCTGTTGTGATTTGCGATTACTCGAGTGCATTCGACATCGCGCGCGCGCTGTTCGTTTCGCTGTCACGAAATCGCTTTTCGCGCGCGCACATTATATTCGCGTTCCGAAATGCGCGACGGCAAAATTTCTTCGCGTCGCGTCAAAATCAATAATTCCTAGCGTTGCGGCCTATTTAACGCCACCACTATGCTCCAGCGTATAATTAATCGAAATAGATTTGTCATTGAATTTGACGCACAACGCTAGTCATTCGCGAAAATCCACTTGCCGGTTAAATAGTAATCATTCGTCTCATTGCAGTCGCGCAAAAGCTAGTAATTAAAGAGCAGAGGGCAATTCTATTAAATATTTTCTTTTGCGCGGGCACGCTTTGATGCAAAAGCGCCAACCCGTGTCGATAAATTTTATTTAAAGTGCAATGACCTCGACGTTATTTGTTCAAATATCGTTATCTACATATTATGTGACATATTGCACATTACAGTGATGCCACGTTAATAGTTTCTTCGTTACTTTTCATCGAATTGCCTCTCTCTCTCTCTCTTTCTCTAAATATATTTTCAATTATACTTTCTTTCTCGAGTAAAAATGCGGAAATGTCAATATAAGGTTACGCAATTGTCGTTTCTCTTAAGAAACAGATTTTTCTACATAATGAATTTTTCGTTTCTATTCCAATCTCACGCGTTCTTATTTATTTTACATATATTTGTTGCGTAATTTAATATGCAAGACAAAGTTTAATTACATATCGTCGTTCAGACGCGCACAACACATCGATTATTTTTGCTCTTCATGTTTATGTTAAATAAACTGCAAGGAAGAGCGGCCAAAAAAAAAAAAAAAACCATGCAAGGTAGATTAAAAACCGACGCCGAGCAAAAGAAATATCCGTGGCACTCAAGAAAAAGACCTGACTTATTCAGAAGCGATTGTTTACGACGAAGCAAGTCCACTCAAGGTCTCGCCGCTGCACGTCGACTTTTATCAGCAGAACGGACGAAGCATTAGCCCGATTAATCCGCAAACGTTCGCGCCGCGAAAACGAATAAAATATCGAGTCGCGGCGTTTCTCTCTCTCTTCTTTTATTTTTGCAGCTCTCGGAGAGATTCTCGGTGAAATTTCCTCCATGCCTTATCTCTGACCGGAGCGAGAAAGAAAGAAAGAGAGAGAGAGAGAGACACGACGTTTCGGGAAACGTTTCAGGGCGCGACGTCAGCGAGTTTTACAAATTAATACGCCTCGGGCGCCCCGGTCTCTTTCTCTTGCTCTTCGTCTCTGTCCTGGTCTAGCTAACATCTCGTTTTCCGGCGCTTAGAAGCGCGCTTATTTATACTAACGAGCACATCCTATAAAACGGAGCTATTCGCAGTATTAGCCGCGCGCGATGCGGAGCGACAATGTGCTTCGTCCACGTTACTCGGCGATGCGAGGTAATAAATGTTCGGTGGAAGTAATAGGGGCACACAGAGAGTGCAAGAGGAGAGGACGACGCCTCCTTTCCCCTCCTTCCCCCCCCCCACCCTCCGCCTTTCACGTAGATACTCGTCCGTTATGCGCCTGACAGTGCCTAACTGTGTACTCTCCTCCACGAATCAATTTAATAAAAACACGGCGACACAGTGTGGAACAAAGTTCAAATTGGATCCTGCTCGAAATAATTACTCGGTCGAGTCGAGTCGACGTCGACGACGACAACGACGACAACGGCGCAATATAAACTTCGTTATTCGGCGCGAGCGCGAGCGAGCGAGCGAGCGAGCGCACGCGGCTTTGAGGAGCGAGCAGCAGCAGCAGCAGCCTTTTTTCCTTTCTGTCTCGAATAATGGATCGACGCCGCGCGCCGCGTCCCCGCCCGCCGTTCTGTGCTCGTTCTTTCCCTCTTTCCGTGCACCGCGACGCCTGATAAAATTGAACCGACGGTATTTCGAAAACCCGCTATCGAATTTTATTCGGCAAGCGACTCTCGCGCGCTCGCTGTACGAAATATCTATCCGTGGCGACGATAATAATATCGCGCTCTCGGATACGCAAGTATATTGACATTCCTTGACTCTCGTTGGTCGATTTTATTATTTAAGTTTTTCGATGTTAATCGATTCGTCTTTTTCCAACTTCTACGAATTTATGTTTATTTTAAGAGCATTTCAAGAAAAAGATCGTATTTTAGACAAATTTTAATTACACACACACACACGCACACATTGCTAAATAATAAACGTTTGAAAAAGACATTTATCAAGCGGGTAAATGTATGACAAAATTTCAAATAAATACGGAACAAATTGCTGCTCCGCCGTCGTTCCGCTTGTCAGACACATTTTCGTGTTTTATTGCTCGAAGCATATGTTTCTTGTTTCTTGAGCAAGCGCGAGAGAGCACAACGAAGCTTATAAATAACCGGAGTCTCGGGGTGTGTTTCGCCTAAAAAGTGGATTTATTTTCGAGCGAAGAGGAGTAGGTAGTGTATAACGTCGTCACAGGCCGCGGAGTGATCACTCGCTTCGCTCGGATCTCGCAACTAATAATTACTTTGCTTAAACGTTATATACCTACCTGTCTCGCTACGCAACTGAACCCGATGAATCAGACGCATCTTCAATTTACGGTGTAAATTACGACTATTAACCCGGGCCCTGCCTACCTCTCCCCCCTCTTCCCCTCTTTTCCCCCCTGAGTTGTCGCTCGTCGCTTGCGCGGCCGCGTCTTTTTGCTTCTCTCCGTCTTTTCCCCGTATTTAACTAACCGTCCTTTCCCATGGTAATTCCTTCCTAAATAAGCATTCGGCTATTTCCAGTGTTTAGACCAACACGCGCCCGTTGGCGATAATATATGTACGTGGTATAGTTATTAATATACGCGTGTACGAATTACACACGATACAGTGGCTCCAAGAAAAGTATTTGTAGACTTATATTTAATAATAATGCACATAATAGTTTGGAGGGGGGGTTGTATAATGGAGTTGGAAATTTAGCATTTATCGAAGAAATTAATAGTGTTCGAAGGCATATCGATGTGTCGCGAGATATTTTACTACAGAGTGCAAGATTAAAAACTCGTCTTGTATTAAAAACTTCAAGAGAATTGTGTGTTTCCTACGTAAAACGCCGGTGTACTAATACTTTTTTTTTAGTATAAAATTTTTGTTTTTGTTTTTTAACTTGTGCTTCAATTACAATATTGCGAGTTCTTGAAAAGTACTACACACTGCTTCCGTACATCATAAGGCATTGATAGACATATTTTGTATTAATATATTATTTTGTTATATAAAGATAATTAATAATAATAAAAAAAGATATTTTAAAAAATGTGGACAAATACTTTTTGGATCCGCTGTATATATCGGTTTTCAAATGAGCGCTCGATGTCGCCTTTTCGTTTTCCCGTCTCGCAAATTGCGTACGTAAAGTACGTCGTGAAATCCAGCAACGCGTCTAATATATGCAACGTTTCTCATTCGTCACTCGGTTTTTTTCTCAACTCGCGATATTACGCGTACGCGCCACAATGTTGCCTAAGACAACTAGCAGCGGGTCGGAATTAAACGAGTCGGTAATTATCTCAATGGCGGCAATGACAAAAACCGCATAAGATTGTCGGAGAACTTCAATTACACTTCAATACAATCGTCATTAAATAAATTATGCGTTTTAATCTCTACACGATTCCAGATCGGCTTTGCTCGAGTCGCGGTGGCACATAGAAAATATCGGATATAAATGTTCTGTTTATAAAATTAACGAAAATATTTTTCTCCGACGTTTAATCCCGAAAATACCGAGTAATTTTTATCGAGAAGCGTCGAACAATATCTTTTACGACGACTCTTACTCCGAGAGAAAATGCAAAAAAATACGTATATAATAACTAGAGCATAAGTTTCGTGGGGGAAGCGAGAGCGTATGCGAGCGAACGTTTGCGAGGGAAGAAAATTTCGGTAAAGAAATTTTGGAGCGAAAATTTTCTACGGGAAAATTCGGGCGTCACGTCGTGTATAGATGTGCATGCTCTGGGTCCGAGTTTCCGCAACATGCGAATAAACTCGGTTATGCGCAACAGGACCACGTCAATATGTATACGTATGCATACCAATATACAAAGATATATGCATATATATATATATATATATATACACTTATATATATATGTATGTATGTATGTATATGTGCGCGCTCCTTTGAACATCTGTCGCTACAAAGAACCCAATGGATTTACAACCGCCGCGTGTACTCGGTCTGACACGAAAAGAAATCGTGTTTTCATGTACGTACGATATACAACTACATCTCAATCACTGCTGCTGAAGGATTGTATTACGAGGCAAAATTGAAGTGGAGAGATAATCGAGCAAAAACACGAGGATGCACAATGAAATTATTACAACCGGGTCAGTTTTTTGTTTGGAAAATTATGTAAACATCTAAATACACGTCGTATCTATACGCCTACTGTAATTAACATTAACACACACACACACAGTATACTGCGAAAGAAATTTTTATGCGATCGCCAAAATGGCCACACATCTATCCCGACCTAATCTTAAAATTGGATTAATGTTTGCAAAACTTGTTTCATTTTATTTAACTTTTTTTTTTTACTCGTTTTTTTTTAGATAGGTGAAGTACGCGCTTGTAATTAACGTAATAACCTACGAGACTCTTTTTCTCTCTCTCTCTCTCTTATGTAATCCTCCTTATTTACATTCATCAACCATAATTACAATTCACAACCGCTTATCATGCATCAGGCATATTGGCTATCGGAGATTTGCCCGCGCGCGTTCAGAATTCAGAAATCAATTCCCCCCGGTCCCGGCAGAACGGGCGTTTCGCGACAACCCGGGAGAGCCGCGCCAACGAGGTGTGTGTTGATAGTTTCATTTAATTAACCTGGAAGTAAGGCAGATGTAGATTGCAGAAACATTTATCGCGTAGCCGCCGGTGCTTTACGGCGAGCAGACAAGGTAAACCCACCTGCGCGCGAGCAAGCGCGTCGCAACAACAAACGCTTTACGTTGTACCTACGTCTCGTCGGCACGCGAAGTGAACCCGTCCGCCATTCCTCAGGCAAACTTAAGCTCGTGTTATACGCTCTTGCTCTTTACGTATGACAGGGTATGACTGCAGACGAGTGTGTACATCTGCCGTGTCGTCGTTGTAACTTCGGTCATGAATTGATAAAGCTTCCGAAACAATATGCGCACTCTCTTTTCTCTCTCTCTCGCCCTGTCGCCGATTGAGGAAAAATCGTTGTGTAAAGTGACTTTACAAATATTGCGTTACATATATATATATACTAAGAAATATGAATTCGGTCAATGAGAGCCGTTCACAGGATGTTGTGCGGAAAATCGCGTGTGAATATGTATGCATATATATATATATCCATACATATTATTATATATTATTATTGTTATATATTATTATTTCGCAATATTTTAAAAATTAGTTTAGGGCAGTTTCGGGGTCCTTCATATATGAGATGCAAATCTAGCATCCTGTATGATTTTAAAAATTGAAATTTCAATTCAAACTCACTGTGTAAAAATTTACACGAATAGAAATATATACAATATATATATATATATATATATATATATATATAACATATATATATACTATATACTATATATTATATATATATATACTATATACTATATATTATTTATATATATATATATATATAATATATACAATATAATATATAATATAATATGTAATATGAAATTTCAATTCTTAAAATCATCTGGGATGCTAGATTTGCATCTCACATATGAAGGACCCCGAAACCCCCTGAACTAATTTTTAAAATATTGCGAAATTCATATTTCTTAGTTTAGAAACTTCGGAGCCGATGATTTCTTAATTGTGGAATTGGTTAACTTTTCGCGATTTGTTTTTCGAGTAATATTCAACACGGAACAAACAAAATAGGAGAGCACGCACACATTTGCGGCGGCATATATTACACCATTATTAGCAACTTGAATCATTGCACGTTATTCACACAGTTGCCCACGCACGAAAAGTTCCTTCGGGTAGGTCGTCGACATCGCCTCGTTCTTCTTTGTTCAGGGACTTTGAGTATCTTATATAGCCGTATTATATGCTCGTACGTAAACGTACTTGAGAGTCGCTCGAGCATTGCGACGTAATCTGTTTAAACAGTGGGAAACTGAAAACACACCCGTTGCTCTTGCCGGCTGCTCATGCGGAAAGTGTTGCACAATTGCTGAAAACATATACGGGTGTGTGTGTATACCGAAAAGTTTTGCGCTCGCACGTAATGACAATAATCAGCGACGATTACCTTGAAATCGGGTCGTTTTTGTTATCGCGAAACGACTCGGTCACTAGATCTATCGCGTCTTTTATATATCTTCGCTACACTTTTTGCGCGCTCAATTTATTATTATTTTTTTTTACAATTTATTTATAGCCATTTGATTGATACGACGTTATTTACATTTAAATACATAGTTGACGTTGCGCATTAATAAATTCTCTCTCATCAACATTGCCGCGCGATTTATCTCTCTCGGCCCGTCGTCGTCGGTGTGTGTTACGCAATAAATGTCCGTTATGTAATGAAAGATGATGACAAAAAGTAATGTGCAACATAATACACAGTCTACTTCCACGATCGGTCGTCTGTTTTTTTTTTTTTTGCACAAGAAACGCACGCGAATTATCTAATACCACGCGCTGATTCCGTCTCGCAGTTCGCGAACTAAGATGCTTGATGTAAATAATGAAAAGTAATGTAAATATAATTCTAAAAAAAAAAAAATACATTCGTTTTTCAGAATGAAAAAAAACTACTTACAGATACGTATCAAACTTCTCTCACTTTTCGACATTTACATGCAGATTGTAAAATTAAATTTCGATTATTCGAAAAGATCGTGTGATCGCGTGATATCCAAAGTAAACGTACGTCAAGGAGAACTAATGGATAACAAAACTTTGTTATCGAGATCTGACGAGAAACGGTCAAGCGTGTGTGCGCATTGCGATATACACGCTCGATGCGCCACGCGTCCGTATCGTCGTGTAAGTGTGTGTCTTCGTCCGTGCACATGTCCGTGCATTTAACTGTAGTTTTAACGTGTAGAAGCCGCTCTCCTCCAGGAAATGCCGAGCAACGTGCTTTGTCCCTCGACGACGAAGTCGCTCGCGCGAGCAACACGACTCCTCCTCGCCGCCTGTTTGTATCCGTGCCCGCTCACACTCACCTTACACATTATCCGTGCACGCGTCTCCCCCCTCCCTCCCCGCCCCCATTCGGTTGTATATGTGCCACGGTGTGGCGCGTTAATGGTGTCGGTGCAGATGCACTCAGCATGCTCCCCCTTATGGGTCGTCGTACCCTACACTATCGACGTATAGCCGCGCCGACATAGGATTTTTGGTAAACGTCGATTTGCTCCGCAATGTGCCGCGCCGAGAAGACAAACCTACGCAACATATACACTTGCCAATATCTAATCTAACGCGTTTTCGTTTTCTCAATTGAGAGATAGAGCGCGTCAAGAACTCTTGCGTTGTGTACACGTTGTGTGTCATGTTGATCGCGACATAAAAAGAAGACAGTCGATATTTTCGCGAACATTCTTGTTTAATTATAATAGTTTTTCGAGAGCTGCAACGCTTGATCGAACGAGATAGCAGATTAATCTCATCTCGAGCTCGGCGGTTTCTTCAGTCGGAGTGTGTCAGAGATGCGCAACAGCGCCCCTCGTTGCGAATCTCTGCCGATTGTGCGCTCGAGTTTATATTCGGTGCGACAAAAGCCCGGTACGCTGACAAACATCAGAGATGTGTGTCTTGAATATGCGACGCGCGTGAAATGTGCAAGCTCGTGTCTCTTATATATCGTTCGTATATCGATCAATGCGATCCGTAAAAAAAACACGACAAAACTTACGAAATAGGTACCTATAAACATCTTGATGCTTTTAAGTGATTAAGAGAAATTCTCTTATACGTATAAAGAGCAGTTCGCGCGGTATCCGTACACAGTTTTCAACATAATACACCAATATTGGATTCCGCAAGAGTCGATAAATAATTTTACCCCATTTATAACTAACGTTCCTCTCCGTTTAGGAGCGCTTAGGACCTGCGAGAGGTTTTTAACCGGCCCTGCGATGAGGGAATAAACCTTCGGTCCGCGCGAAAGAGACGGAGGAACGATCGGAGGAAGAAGGAAGGAAATGGTCGACGTGGGTCGAAAGGTGCGCGCAGGAGGAACGAGAGTCGCGCGAAACGAGAGCGAGAGAGAGAGAGAAAGAGAGACGAGGACACAATAAACCGAAGAGTCCCCTCCGCGGTGGCGAACACACGTAGAGAAAAGAGGAGAGGCGCAACGACAGGCGACGTACGCGACAGAGACAAAAGAACGAAGGTGGGAGAGAAAGGGATGAGCCGGTGGACGCGTCATGAGAGTGTAAACGAGAAGGCGAAACGGAAGGCGGGAGAGATGAGAGTGCGGCGCGCGAGCAAAGAGGAGAATCAACGAGGTAGGCGAGCAAAAGAGAGACGGAAGAAAAGCGAAACAGAGAGAGAGAGAGAGAGAGAGAGAACGATTCGGCAAGCAAGAGAGGGACGGAACGAGAAAAGACAGTGTGGAGAAATAGAGGCGAGCGTAAGCTGGGAAGAGAGAAAGAGTAGCGAAAATGGAAGAGCAACGCGAACGCAATGGGGAAGCGGCGGAGGAGTAAGGAAGAGAGGGGGAGGGAAATATGTTGGTATTAAACGAAGAGAGGACGCGCGCAGGAGGAGCGAGAGAATAAAAGTGACGAGTGAAACGGATATAATGCGCGAAGCGCGGGAGCGAAAGAGAAAATAAGCGCGAGGAGAGACGAGAGAAAGAGAGGATCTTCGCTTGTATGAACGAAGACGAAACGGAGTGAATAACATGTGGCACATTTCTAAGATAAGCGCGCGCGCGCAGCTCACGGTTTTTATACCTTTGTCAGATATACGTGAAGGAGGCAGCATAGCCGCCGCCGCCGCCGCTTTGCCGCTGCTCTTGGAAGTCACGACTGGCGGAAATTTAACTTTTCCCGATGCCGATCGCGCGCGCGCGCGCCAGCGAGAATGACACGTTTTCGCCGACAATTTTCACGAGTAAGCGGAAACTTCCGGTACAACGAGAAATTTGAAATTCGCATAAGGTAATTTTCCTACTCCCGCATCAAGAGAAATAATTTTTTCTTTTTTAGGAAAATCCAGCTGCCTGGATTAAAAAAAAAATCAATAGAAGTGGAAACGAAAAGTTTTCCTTCCGCGCGAATTACTTTCTTGCCGCAACACACTGTCGCGAAATTTTCACATACGCGGAGAAACTTAAAAATTAAATGTACGCATCGCGAAATGTTTTAAGTATGATTTTATGCGCGCGCGTGCAATGATAATGGCAGAGTCGTCGTTGTCGTCGTCGTCGCGTAATTATCGTAAAAGCGTTGCGCTTTTTTTTTTTTTTTTTCAACGTCGGCGAATCGAACGAGTATCCCGACGTGAAAAAGAAGCGCGCGGTGGTCTCCACAATAGGAGTCCGCGAGACGAGGAGAGCTACGTGCTCTCGCCGCCCGACCAGGCTGGGTAATCATGCAGTGGGAAATCCTTTGCGCCGAAATCCTTTTTATTGAGCCACTTCCATTGTGTCTCTCCCTTTGCGCCGTTCCTTGACTACTCCACTCGCGCTGGTTTTCGGTAGCGAACGAGGGGAATTTTCGTGTAACGCGGCACTCGTGAGACACACACGAAGGGCTTACCGAGATCCCATATATATATATATATGTACATATTTCATTAATTAAAGATTACGCGAGTAACAGAATTTTAAATATATTTGACAGTTGCGAAAAAAAACGAGAGATCGTGTTAATTCGCGCGAAAATGATCCTCTTGAAACGGAATTCTCTGGAACTGCTGCGCAGGATCGTTAATCGTTGTTTATGCACTAAAGTGTGCATAATGAAGGATAACACGACTACGACGCAAATTTCAATCAATCTAATTAGCCGCTCTTCTGATACCGCGAATAGAAACTTGAGTCACCGCCACGACAACTCTGTGTATAACGCGCTCTGTATCCGCTCGAGAAATGAAGGAAAATGTCAAAGTCGCGTCAAGTTGTTTACGATAGCGATTTATCACCAAGTAGCTTATATACATCACACGCCTCGAGCGCACAGTGCGAAAGAAAAAAAAACAACAACTCTACCTACGTTTTATTATCTCTTACGTCGCGCAATACCGATCGTTTTCTCTCCCGTGAAACTCATTTTAATTCCGTTTGCATCGCGCGCGAAAGAGAATATATACATTTGAAATCGTTTTGAGGAAATCGCGCCGATTTTCTCGAGGAAATAAACGCCCGAGTTATAACGGTTGATTATTTGCGAGTAATGTCGCGCAAAGGAGAGGAGAGAATTACCTTTTCTCGCACGTGTAGGACGTGAAAATCGCTCCCGCTAACTTCGTGAGTATAATAATGTTTTTGTGCGCGCCGCGGAGCGCGCGCTTCTCCTCCGGACTGTGTGAGTCTCTCTTCCGGCTTACGCGCGTGATTCTGCAAATGACTTAAAATAGAACGTATTCTTTCCCCAGACTATACGCGAAGAATATACTTATATATATATATATATACATATATATATATATACATGTGCGCGCAAGCGACCTACGCTCCCGAGAATCCAGTTTAAACGGATAACACAACGAATTATCACTTCCACGAAAGTGTCATCCATTACTAACGAGCGAAGTGGACTCTTCTCTCGCGCATACTGACGACCTCGTTGAATAATGAATAATCTCCTACCGCGAATCGATGCGATTGCAAAGACGTTTTTTCGTTGTCATATATACGTTCCCGATCGGATATATATTGTGGGGTGTTGTGTTGTTTTTTTTTCCTTCCTCTCCGTCACAGAAAGTTTCGTTATACACGCTGGAAAATTTTATTTGATTATAAGCAGGGAAAAAACAAAATCATGTCTCTCACAACGCAACGCGCGGCACAACAAAACTCTCGGCAAATATACGGATATTCAAATAAATCGCGTAACGCGATATCACTCTCTCGGCGATTTTTTAATAACCGATCGCGCGCGCGCAAACTTGGTAGCAGCAGCACAGAGTCGAGTCTAACAAAGTTTTTCGCGCGTTAATCCGCCGAGACGCGAACATACTTTCTCGCAGTATAAGTTCGCCCGAAGTAACTTGAGAAAACTTACACAACACACACACACACACACACATCTCCAAAGAGAATGCCCAATGTGAAATATTCCGCTTTTCTCCAAGTTGCGCATTTTCAAGAATTTTTCATAAAAATATATTTGAAGCAAAACGATTGTGTGAGCGCAGAAAGATAATTACTGTAATTTCTTTTTCCAATGATCAGTAAATAAATATCAAAGAGAAAAGATGTGTAAAAGTGTGTGCTCGCGCACTTTCATTTGGAGGAAAGAAACAAGTCGATTACGTAAGAAACTTTCTGATTTTCTTTTCCTTTCGTAGATCTAAAAATATTAATCTTGTAGTTAATTGATTTAAAGAAATAGGCTGTGATCGGAGGTTGTTGTTGGCGTGTCGAAAATTGAGAACTTATTACGAATTAGAGTTACAAACGTTTCCACTGCGGTCACAATCTTTCTCAATGGACGTGACGAAGTCGGTAAAGTGTATGACACGTCAATGTCAACTAGAGATATACTCGTTATCGACTACAAACAACGTTTCTGACTAATTCGTAAACAAATTTTCAACAACCGGACATCCAATCAGCCTATTTCTTTAATTACTATTGATAACTCGGAGCCGCTTGCCTATTCACAATTTTGATATTAATCTCGTGTTAGAAATATTATTTTGTTAAAAAAAAATTATGGATACATGATAAAACAAGTATATTTAAATTGTTATCACTAGCACAGAAAATGTGAGAGACAACGGTTTGCGAAAGACGACGAGATTCGTCGTTTTTTTTTTTAACGGAAATATTGCGCGTGATGGAATATTCTTCACGCGTTCTCTCGGAGGAAGTAAAATCGAAGTCGTCGAGAAGTGTGTACATATATACACACGGAGTCCCCGAAGACAAAGAAAATTATTCGTCGCTTGAAATTCGGGAGGGAATCGTAGCGTCGCATACGTTATCGAGGGCGGTCTGAAAACCTGCTTCGAGACACGGGAACGCGCAGCATCTTCCTCAATCCTCTCTCTCTCTCTCTTCGCCCATTTTTATTTACGAGGAAGAAGACGCACACACACATAGAGACGCGCGCCCGCTTGCCGGCATTGAATACCCCGGCTATTCTCATGCACGTGTCGAGACAAACCAGACACAATGGCTATCGGGAGCCCGAAACACCGAGTTTAAGGTCCGCAGGAAGGTAGAGGATGTGCGCCCGCCAGGTATGCGACACGCTACCGAACTTGCTGCTCATCCGAGAGACATTCGTCGATTATTGAATGTTGAACACCGATTATATACATATATATATCTGGCAAACAACATAACGCCGCGATACAAAACCACGACAGATGCTTCGCGCGTTGCGTGGAGTCCTCCATCGAGGAGTTACACAGGTGATCAAACAGGTGAACTCGATAAAAAAAAAAGACCATGAGGAAAAAAGCCGTGTATTCTAATGAAGACTGAAAAATAATAAGAGTGTCTTTTTTTCGCGTCGAGCCTCCGATTGCAATTCGAATTTAAGAAGTTGTTGTTTTATCAGAAAAAAAGTATTTTTTGTACAAAATTTTATTTTATTATAAAATAAATTTAACTTATTATAATTAATTTATTTTATTACAAAATAAATTTGTACAAAGGAGAAAGAGTTAAAGGATTATCCCATTACTTTCTCCAAGAAGCGGTAATTGTCGCCGTGTGCGTTTTTAAAAATACGTAATGATAATCCGACGTGTGCGCGCGGAAGAATAGCTGTGAGAATCTCTCTGGAAGCTGGTGCGTTTATCTCCGGGATTAACGCGCGTTTCAGCCAAGTACTAAAAGAGTAGTGATTCGCGTGATTCTTACGGTTCGTGGCGAGGGGAGCATCGCTCATATAATTGTCGGTGAAAAAAATCAAGTTATGCAAAAAGCCGGTCTTTTCGATTTCCTTCTCCCGATGACGACCACGATAATGTATGATGGTCGTCGCGAATCGATATCGCGGCGAACAAACCGCGGGATATATCGCGGGAAAATCGTCGGCTCTTCCGGCAAGTGCAAGAGATCTCGCGCGCGAAAGAGAGAGAGAGAGGAACATAGCGTAACGACATAAAACCACCGCTTCTTCTACTCCTCCGTGGCATGCGACCGGTTTAAAGACCGACTGTTCGCGAGCCGTTCCTCTCAGCCGAGACGCAGAGGTTAAAGGGGCCTACGACTTTGGACGTGAAGAAACCCGCACTCCGGCGGAATAGCGGCGAAAGGAGAGTCTCTCTCTCAGGATAGGACGGAGCGAGAAAAAGCTAAAGGAGGAAGAGAGAGAAGCTCACAAGGAACGGACGGTGCAAAGAGGGTATATACTTTATTTCGCTAGCTAGATCGCTTGTAAGGACTTCTTTTCCCCGGTCGATCGATAACGACGACCAGGGCGAGCGCGCCGACGATAAACGCTTGAGAGACGCGCGAGTTTCGAAAATAAGGAAAAACGGAAAAAACGGGAAGGCGAGAGTGGCAAGAGCGAGGTCAAGCAAAAGACCGTTGTTGCATGTGAAAACGATGTGGGAAAGAAAGATCTTCGACGTGTGTACCCGGGGAGGGAGATGCGTGTTGAGAATACGCTACAAGTATAACGGAAGTTACGGAGAAGAGAGAGAGACGCCGAAGGACTTTTAAACACAAAGTGTATAACGAAGAGTTGTAATTTTGAACGGAAAGCTTCGGAAATTTTCAGAGTTCGGGGAACACGGTTTCTTTTATACGTATGTACATAAATACATACATGTATATGTAGCATAAGTAGCACATCGAAAATAGCGCTTAGACGGTAAAAAGAATTTTGGGAAAGAGTATAGTTACATAGCGTGCGCGGTAAGTAACGAAAGGAAGCAGCGAGGGAAATTAAAAGTGGCAAAGGGAGAGTGCGAGAGGGGAAGGCGCGCACAAGTGAAAGAGAGAGGGAGGGAGAAAAAGACAAAGAGAAACTTCCCTTCTCATAAAATGCAAGAGAGCGCGGCCCCGAACTGCAAACCAGGTAAGAGAGGAGCGACCAGCTGTTTCTTCGCGTGACGTCACGCAGGTGCTTGCCGGGGGGAGCCGAGGGGGCAGGTGGACAATGCTCCTAGCACTCGGCGATCGTGTCTCGGTCCTGTTCTCTCAGCACTACTCCCCGGCTCCTTGGGCGGCCATATCTTTCTCTCTCCTCTCTTTCTCCATCTTGCGTCGTATATATTGCACACACATTTTTGTTCGCCGCGCGCGGCCTCACGGACGAATTTGTGTACACACATCGTGTGCCGTGCGTAGCAATCTTTCTGGGGGCCCTTGACGTTTTCTCTCTTTCTTCTTCTCTCTCTTTCTCCCTCGGGTCGCGACCGTCAGAGTTACTCGACCTTTTCTGCGTTTTCGAACGCAGAGCTCGACGAATCGGAGCGTTCTGCGGATATTTTGATGAGGAAAACAACTCGAGCGCGTGTTTGAACGTTGTATACCGCGAGATGATTTTACGATTTCCTTCATTCACAGTGTGATATTACTTGATTCATAAATTCGATCATTTATCACCTTACGATGTAAAACGATTATATTCATTTATGTAATGTAGTTGGGGAACGCGAGAACAAATATTATTTCCGTCAGGCTCAATTTACATTGACGCCCGTATCTCTGGCTTTCAAGAGAGATCGGTATCTTTCCCGGAATATCTTTTCCACGTACGGAACCCTTCGCATACCAGTTTGATTATTCATCGTAGAAAAATGACTCGAATAGGAATATTTTATCCGTGACTGTGTGGTATATAAACGCCAAAGAAACGCCACGAATCAAAGACTTTTTCGTGTCGGGAACATTTTTGTCGCAACCGCCGCCGCCGATCTCAGATGATCTCGGCTCGCTCGCTCTTTGATCTTCCGGGCGATAGAGAGCTCGAACCCTATTAGTCGTCTCGTGTATCAATTAAATTTGCATGACCCGTCGCGGAAGGGGGAGAAAAGGAATCGCGAGTAGGTAATAATCCGGATTTCTGGCTTACCCAATCGTTACTTAATCCCTGAATATTCATCCGGCCGCGCTGTGCGGCGGCGTGCGTTTCCATTGTTTTCTAAACAGATTGTCCGCGCGCGATATCGCTCGCCGGTCCGATGTGCCACGGACACGCTTTGCTTCTCGGTCGATTCTCCCGCGAAACACACGTACGTTGTTGCATGCGTGTGTACGTGCGTACACGCTTTCGCGCGCGCGCGTATCCATCCACGCATGCGTGTAGACATCGGAAGGGCCGGCGTCGGGTCATTGTGTCTCTCCGCGCTGTTCCCCTTCTCTCTCCGTGGATTAAGAATCATATATACGCGTACACACACGTACACATACACGCGCGCGCGCGCGCGCGCAGACAGACATTTGCCGTATTTTCTCGGACCTTTAATCGGACTAATAACCCGCGCGGATCGCGCGCCGCGTTGTTGCATTGCGTGCGCTTATCTTATTCCCGCGACGTTTCCAAGACGCGTCTTTCTCGAGATGTGACCCATTTAATCCGCGCGCTTTACTCGAGAAAGCAGGGGAAAAAAACCGCCCGAAGAGATAAACACGTTGTAACAACGGGGAAAGATTTTTCTCGCTCGCGCGACAGTTCGTCGATGAAACATTGATTTCTCCGCCGAGAATTTTTAACGCTCGAGAATATTTACTCTCGTATTTTTTTTCAGATAGAAAGAAAGAAGATACATATAACGTTCATAAAAATTACATGATCGCTGATCCATTAACCGATTGCTTCCCTCAATATTTAAACTTTGCGGAGTTTTTATTGTTGTTAGAAAATTATTGTATCTTCATAATTTGTTTCCTAAAGGAGTTTCTACAACGAAGAGAAAAATATTAATTAAGAAAAAAAGAATCGATCGGTATTATGTTACACTCGCGCTGGCATTGTTCTTCGCTGGCTTAACATAAACCGAACGCTGCGCGTACATTAAAAGCTGCGTCTCCGAAGAAGGTCACAGATTGGTCGGTGATGATTAATCACGAACATTATCTTATCGTGAGTTGAATGCTCCTATCGTTCGCACGTCATCGCCGCAGCTTTTCTGTGCGACAGGCTCGCGCGCTCGCTCGACGAGCGAAGTTATATTATATATTCGTCAAATGTATATTCGATCAATATAACACGCTTTAACGAATTAATTAGGGTTCAATAAAATCGTTTGTGCAATAATCCGGCTTTGCTTTCCGCGCGCACTTGTTAACACGAATTTAGAAAAAAAAAAATGACTCTTTTCTTACCTTTCTGCAACATTTTTTGCTCTATTATCTTTCATTCATGAAGTGTTGCGTGTGTGATGAAGAGCGCTTGAGATTGACGGATAAAGATAAACGATGATGAATCTTTTTTCAGTATTACATCCGCGGCAATAATTGCGGAAAAATTGCACGCTGACGGGAGACCGTCGCGTTTTCTCACCGTGAAAATTTCATTCTTAAAAAATTTCGTTCTTTATTTCTTAAAAAAAAAAAAAACAACAAGAACGAGAGAATTTCGTCGAATTAATTGTAGCACAACCGCGAATAAGACGTCGATCTTTTCCCGAATGAATTTTTCGGTCGCGCGCGCGCACAATATCGCAATCTCCGTCGTCGCAATCTCGTCGTGTCCAATTGCGCGAGCGAATCATAGCCTGTAAAGTATGTGCATACATACGTTATGTATGTACGTATGTACGTATTGCAACCGAGACGGTGCCTGCGCGCGGCGTGCAAGCAAATGCGCATTAACCAAAGCCCTTCATCTCGATCTACGCGCGAAACGACAGCAGGCGCGTCACGGTAGAATAGACTTCGTTAAAAACCGCAACGTCCTTTCCCACTAATCCATCTCGCTCCTTCCCTCCCCCTCTCTTGTCTCTCCTCCCCACCCCCTTCCTTACCTTCTTACTTGCCTCTTCCTTTTTACCTTCAAGTCCGTCGATGGCATCATAAGTCTCCGGACAATGAAAACAATGTGCCCGGATGAGTAATCCTCCTTCGTGTACCTCAAAGCTAATTGCGAGACAGCGCGAAGGCAAGAGAGAGAGAAAGAGAGAGAGAAACAAAGAGACTAAACAGGGACGAAAGGATCGAGAGGGGGACGAGGGGGATAAGTCGTGGGAGAAACGAGGACAGGGCGAACGGTGGGTGATATATCTGCTCGTTCGATAATTAATAATTTACTACTGTTAGTCATACGCGCATTCTTGCCTACTTGGGGAATTCGAAGTCGAGTCGTTACGGCGAGATGTTGCGTTGTATATCGAACCGCGGGACCGTCGTGTATCCCGGCTAGAAAATCGACATACTGGCCGACCCGATGTGATTCTCCCGCCCGAGAATAACGGCATTTTATGGTGAAGAGACCGACACATCTTTATACCCGTGTTCTCTCGAACCGCTGCTTTGGGATTTTCTTGTAATCCTCTCTCCTCACGCGGGCGTGTAATGTTCTTCTTCGCGACGGCGGACGTTCGTGGAGAGGTTGAGAAAATCATGTAATCATTTAATAAATTTTCATGCGAGACGTCTTTCACGCGTCAAGAGGATTATATAACGGAGAGTGTCGTGCAAGACTTGTGTGCGCGAGAGAAACTAATAAAACTAATAGAAAATTGATTGACACCTACCTTTGATTGTAACGCGAGTTGTTTCGGAGATTGTATTTATAATTAATAATATTTATCATATGTAAAAAAAAAAAGAAACATTTTTTCAAAGATATTTCCATCAATTTTTCATATCCAAGTTTTGCCGAGAAATAAAGATAAATCGGTGAAAACGGAAGTAACTCCAACACACTCGCAGAAAAAGAGAGAGAGAGAGAGAGAGATAAAATACATTCGTCGATACTCGATAAATCATTCCGCGCGAAAGTAAATTTTGCAGCAATTTAAATGCTGTAATCTTGTAAATTCAACGCTAATCCTCCGGTTAATAAATAACCGCTATTGAAATGCTATCTTTTTTCTCTCTTTTTTTTTTTTTATCGCGACGATTTGGTAAATAAATTTATCTAAATCTGTGTCGCATCTATGGTAATTATTAACTGCGGCGTGGTGTAGCGCGCGAATAAAGATCACACGCGAACGGCATATCGGCCGCTGACTGCGTTCTATTTAAACAGCTGCACCGTGGAATCCTGCGTATGACCTATAATTAAATGCGCTATTTTTCGCCACGCTAGAATTGTGTGCTGTGTGTAGTCTTGATGCATTCTCGAAGATTCGGCGACGCTTTGGAAACACGCGTTATCGCGAAGATGTTGTTTGCCAAAGAATTAGCGTATATCTACTCTATACACACAATATCAACTCTTTACGACGCAGATTTTTTTCGTAAACACTCCCACTCCTCCCCATCTCTTTTGCGAACAATTATGTGAAGTATATATTAGCTTCAGATTGTTGCAATTGGAGCAAATGTGAAAAAACTTACAATTACGCAATTAATTAAAACTAACCGATCGACATTCTGCAGATTTTTTCGTATAATTCCGTTACTTAATAATTATTAATAACAATAGAAACCAACATATTGAGGGATTTCACGCGGATAATTAAAACAAAAGACGTAACATATATATATATATGTGTGTGAAAACGACAACGCAGCCATTTAATTTTCGTCGCTTGTAGTTTAAATAAACTACGCGGCAATATGTGTACCCTAGCCTGTACCTCGGACAGTGATCAATTTAAACAACGGTAATCGCGACGTGCGGACGCATTGTTTCCGTCGCATAACGCGCGCGCGCATGCACACGCACGCGTGCATGCACACACACACGCGCACACACGGGCCACGCGGGGTTGAGAAACCGTTCAATAAATTTCAGTCCCGCGAAGAAAAGCGTGGACATTGCGGAAGCTAGCGAAGATAACGCCGGGTCAGATTCTGTAAACACTGTTATCAGCGTATGAGCTGAGCACCACCGTCGACGTCGAGGCCTGCATTGTAATCGCGCGATAGGTTGCGAGATTCACGTCTCCGCACCTTGCGGTTACGCTCATGATCGCCAGATCGTAATTACGATTTTTGCACTCTCCACCCCCCCCCTTTACTTTTTTTGCGAGAGTAAACAATAGCGAAGTGCGCAATACACCTCCATCCGGCGGAATCTTTTTCTCTCTCTCTCTCTTTCCCTTCTCTCCGTCTTTTTTTCTCCTCTTTCCCTCTCCCCCCCTGCCCCGCAAAAAGATAATACTCTATCTCTCGCGCGACGAACGCGAATTGGAGTAGAAACAAATCGATCGATGCGAAGGCTTTAACGTTATCACGAAGCCCTCCCGTATCGCGAACTATTGGTAGTTAATGAAATTGTTTCCACAGTGAAACTTGTTTGCAGACCGAAACGATACCACGTTTATATAAAAAAAGAAAGGAAACGATGTTTTTTTTTTTTTTGAAGACTATTTTTCTCGAACCTTATAAAAATGGAAGAGTTCCGGCGTGAAAATTGGACAACGAAAAAAATATTCGCGAAACTTTCGCTTGCGTTCCACGCAGTTGCGAAAATATAATTGTAAAAAATATCGTTTTTTTTTTCACGTCGATTGAATCGAAGCAAAAAACTAAAATTAATTTTCGCATGAGAAAACTTAATCGATTAAGCGACGCCAAATACCAGATTTTACCGCGAGCTGTAACGTTTGTACACTTTGCCACGGAGAGCTCTGTGCGTCAATATATCGAGTGGCGTTCGAGAGAGAGAGAGGGAAAGAGAGGGAGAGATGCGAGACGTTCGAAGACGCGATCAAAGTCGCTTAAAAATAGCCCGCGTAGCCGCTGAAAATAAAGACGAGTGCCACTCGCGTTCGACAAACGATCGCGCGCACGAGAGACGCACGCGATGCGTTTTACTCCTCTCCTCGTGCACAATTTTGTTCCTCCGTTTTCTCCTCTCTTCGTTAAATCCTCGACGCGCGATGCATTACATTTTCTCCTTGACAACCGACCGTCGTCGGTGCCTCGGCCCCTCGAAAAGTATTATAGGGGAGGCTTTAAAAAGCGCTAACTCAGGAGACATATATTTTTGGAAGGCTTTTCAACAATAGAGATTTGTCTCCCATTCGAAAAAAAAATATCGCCCCCAGAAATATTTGCGATCTCGCGAGCGCTAAATCCCTTCTTGAATTCTCAATCCGGACCATGTTTTGACCTTTGTGTGTGTGTGTGTGTGTGGACAAAGGAAGTTTCTTGTAACACGATAATATGGCCGTTAATATAGAGGCCAGAAATGAATTTTAATCTCGAATAAAGCGATTGCGAAAGCGATTCCAACTTTTTTTTTTTATAAGAACAATTATAAATCCCGTAGTAATGAATATCAACAAATGTAAACGTTGTGTTTCCGTTATCGCAAGTCTCTTTTTTTTCCTTTTACGCGACGGTCGAATCGAGTCGCTCAGGCGCCGCGCGACCTTCGCGCATAAATCGGCAGCGTCGATCGCCAGAGAAGTCCGTTTTACATGTAAGTACGGTATCGATAATATAAGACGAGCGTCCAATCGCGAAGTATGTAAAGAAGTAGTAGAGATACGGTGCGAGTCGATTGCGTAAGCGCTTTAATGATAGTTTGATGCGATCTATCATTTCGCTTCAAAACAATGATCGCTCGATTGGCTAACTGTGCAATTATGCTTTTGTAACAACGCGTTAAAGATTAACTTTCACTTCTTTCCGCTCACGTTAAAAGCGAAGCCAAGAGTCTCTATTTAATCCTTTCGACATCGTTCGTCCGCAAACATTGTCACTGTCACAGCGTTTCAAGCTGGCGTTTTTTCTTCTGTGTATTACTTTTTCTTTTTGTGATGTTTGCAATTTTTTTTTTTTTAATTTACACATCATTATTATAGGATCTGGTTGTTATAAAAAATAGATACTAAAGTACGCGTGTTATTTTATTATTCTTTCTGCAACGGTATCGCAAAAATAATGTTAAAGATATAATAAATTTTAATAGAAATTATACGCCACAACGTGCAGAAATGACATGCGGCAAAGTGATTAAGAAATCCGTACGAGAAACAGAATTAGCAATTAGTTGCTGGACGCGTAAATACACACATCGTGAAATTTATTATAACGCGTAAATTGTTTTTTTCTTTTTTATTTCACGTGAGACACATACGTGAATATAATATTTTTGTAATAGTTTAAATTTTTCATAAAATTTCATCTTTATTACGCGAGCTCTAATGAAGATGGATAAAAAGTGTGCGCGGTAGTTGATCCAGAAAATCATTTTCCATCACTTACACACGCGCATGACGCGTTTTATCTTCTGATTATGTTATCCCTTCTTCAAACTTGAAAAGTTATATAAAAATACACATGAACGCACACACACACAAAAGCAAACATCACCTCTATACTTTTTATCAATTACGTCACGTGCAACGAATACATCAGGAAAATACGTAGAGCTTTTACGTCGTAAATATCGATGGACGGACGCGGGCCATTGATAACGAAGTGCCCGGCGAGATAAAAGCTTTGTAAAAATTAAAAAAAAGTTCTTTCCGTTTCATCTCCATTTTAATCAAAACGTCGGACTTGTGTCTTCGAAAAGTGAGATACGGTGATTTATTTATATCCTTAATTCTCTTTTTAATCAATTGTTCACAGTTCTTGTGGATTATCGCGCGTGCGCGAGTTGTTTAACAAGTCTCGCATTATAATTGAGAGACGCATAAATTACATGTACATATCGGCCATATATTACATACATTATCGCACGTGTGTATCGCGTTTTTCCTCTTCGACACGTCTGTTTCTCGAAACAATATGATTTTCGATCGAACGTTACGATTTTTTACTTGCGGCTACAAAGGTATTTCGTAACACGCGCATATTTCGCAATGACACAACGGTCTGACATCTTATTTCCGATGTTTTATTGCCGGCTTGTCTTTGCCATTTTCTCGCGCGTTGAAATACTACGTCGAAGTATCAATTGCATAAGTAAGCAACAATAAGCCGGTAAACTGGTCACACGGTGCGCGATTATCGTTCGCGGTATCAGCGCGATCGGCAGCTTCGATCTAGTTCAGTTAAACTTGTCGTTTTCTCACGCGAAGAATCGACTGGAGAAATCATTTCGCGTTTATTTGTATTTTTCTTCGATCTTCTCACAGATACACAGTTTTTTTACGTGTATTCCGTACGCGGAAAAAAAAAAGATTGTGTTTGCAATTTCGACACGATGCACGCAAGATCGTGTGGAATATATCGATTGTTGTCAAATAAATAACCAACAATTGTAAGAGCGCGAAAACAATTTGACGCCGCGCAATCGTAGCGCGCGACGCAAAAATAACTAATAATCGAGCTGTGTGTTATTCAATAGCAGATTTGCAGTCGTTACGCCTCGATTGCAGCCGATCGCGGCATCCAAAACATATGACAATAATTCGATCGAAAACGATAAACGGCGCATTAAGCGCTCGCTTGTCGCGTTCGAAATGAACACATGCGCGCGAAAAAAAAAAAAAAAAAAAAAAAAACGGGTCTGCATTTAAAATCAAAGACGTGATCGTCATTGACCGGATCAGCTCGACACTTCTGTCGAGAAGAAGAGCGTACGCGGAAAATTTATAACGGCGACGAAAAAAAGCGGAGAAAGAGAAAGAGAGAAGAGACGCGAGAGAAGAGCGACTGTTGCGCGGTAGCGCCAAGTTACAGCTCAGGTAATTCTTGCATAATTCTTACGTAAGAGTCCACCGTCGTCGTCGCGGCGATGGATACATGGCATAACCGAGAGCGCCGAGTACATAATTGTACGAGACGATGAAAATTAATATGTATTGCGCGTTGTCGTAAATCCTTGGTCATTCGCGGAAAACGATGCTTGCGGAGGCGGTGCGACGTACCTTGCGCGAAGTTTCCCAAAGGCTCCGGTCGACGACGAGGCCAAAGAGGCCGAAGCGAGAGAAAAGCGGAGATGGGACGAGAGAGACGGAAGAAAAGCGAGTAAAAGCGGAGAAAAGAGGAACTGTAAGATACGCCAGGAGGAGTTTCCCCTACTTGCAAGTCACTGTTTTCATTAGAGATCTTTTTCGAGGCGTGTGTGTGTGTGTGTGTGTGTGTATACACGTTAGTGGGTTGCGAAAAGAGCTCGGACGAGTCGTCGAAAGGAAAAGAGAAAAATCGTCCCGTCACGAAGCGGAAAGTAACTCTTTCGCGATTCAATTTGTCTGTCTTAAACAGTCCGAGATGCAAGGAATATTCTAGAAATATCTAGAAGAAAATAACAGATGTACACGGGCGTGCAAAAACATAACACGATTTCTTGGCGGAGGATAAACACCGTTCGCAAGCTTTCGGACTTGCCGAATTTGCCCGACGGGGTTACCCTTGCCGTGGAATAGAAAACACAAGCAATCGCTTGCGAGCAGCAGCCGATCGACCCCGGTCATTGTATCCGCGTGTCGTTGCTCAGCCAAAGTGTTCGAGTCGGGTTGTAAAATCAGTTGTTGCGCTATTACTACAACGTGTAATTGTGTTTGCCTTCTTCCTCATCCTCGACTAAATCCTTGCAGAAATAACCGAACCACCGCATCGCGAGCAATTCGAGTCTTTCGATTCCTCTCCTGGTTTTCGTATTTAAATACCGAAAAATTTATAAAAACAACTCTCCTTGTTATACGACGAACTATATATCAAGATAGAGCGTACTTGTGCTTGAACAAACGCAGTTGCTAGTTCAAGCACGAAGACTCCCGATGAGATTTGTGACACAGCGCGCGCGCGCGGAAGAAAAGCACGTGTGTCGCGCGAACGAGTTGAATTTATTATTTCGCCGCGAGAATATATTCTGCGATACTTGTGTGTGCGTATATATACTCTGACAGCGGAAGCGCAAAGAATTGCACGCAATTTCTGTCGAGAGCAGACCTCAAAGCGAATCCGTTTTTGATTTGATTGATTCTCGCGAAGCGATAATTAACAACGTCGGAATTTCGACGTTGGCGTTTCGGGATATCGGCGCAAAATCTAGCTCGGGGGGGCTCTCCGGCATCTATGGGCAATTTGGGAAAGGCCCGTGGTGCACTGTCTGGCTCTCTCTCTCTCTCTCTGTGTTCACCTAGTCCCTGACCTAACCTATTGGAAAATCGCGGAGTTATCAGAGCGTGCCGCCCGACTGTTTTGCGAGCGCTTACTCACGTTTCGATTTTATAGTAACAACTATAGACGGCGGGCGCGCATTGAGCCATTCCGCGGTGACTGCAGTAAATCGAATTCCCCTCTCTTCAGCTTCCCCGTCCTCCATCCCTCTCCCCCCCGAGCGTATATAAAGAGACCCTTTCGCCGCATTTAACCGTGTTGCGGGTTTTGCTTTTGAAACGCGTTGGAATCCCTAAAAGGCCGCTTTCGATATATAATCCGTTTATTTAAACCGCGTATGTATTTTGCAAAAGCGCGATGAATTTAAACTTTGAGATTCGCGCGCGCGCGGTTGACGTGCTTAAATTCTGGGGCGAGAAAGGAAAGAGAAAGAGAGAGAAAAGAGTTCTAAATAAATGACTCGTGTGACTCGCGATTTCGAGGATACTTCGCAGAGAATGCTTTGTGCCGCGCGATCTCGATTATGTGCGACTAAAATCATGTTGATTTTAAGCACAATGAATGTACAAACACATAAAGCCGAGATTGGGAGTGTAACACCGCGCAAAAACCGAACCGTATTTATACACCTCGACGGAAAACGCAAACGTTTACATTTATCGATTAATCTTCCGCGCGCGCGCGTTTAAATTAAAACTCTCTCGGCCTGATGGAGAAAATCACGTTCTCTATCTTCGAAAAATAAAAAAAGAACAAAATAAAAAACCGCTGTAAGAAACGTACATCGTAATTGTGTTGTGGTAAGAAATTTGCTTGTTAAAAGTAAACTTAATTACGAAAATTAGCGGCAAACTCGTCGCAATATAATCGACTGTTATTACGTATAATTGTCGTGTTTGTTATCGCGCGTATCGTCCAAGCAACTTGCCTCCAACATTTTGTCGTATCTCGGCAAACACACGAGATATAACCAGCTGCGGCGATAATCGTGTACGCTATCTTGTGCCGCGCGCGTTTGGATAATACGGAAACGTTTTGCACGATTTACGATATGTTTTGTAACAGTACTTCGTTAGCTTGCGCGTTAATAAGCAAAATATTGTGGTATTAGAGAGAGAGAGAGGCCCTTCTGTGTTAAATATAAGCGACGGCACAAACGATCTGATATCGATAACGCGCCGACGAACGAGCCGTTGTTGTGTGAAATAGCGGTTGTGTGTCTAGTAAATCAAAAACTTTTTTTTTTTTAATTACTCTGTACCTAATTAACGCTCACACACATGAGAGAAGAAGAGAGAGGGAGGGAGAACAGAGAAAATTCTCATTAAGAAACAATCAAGAAATGTTCTATTTGACAAAGCGCATTGATCTCGCATTAAATCTTTTGACGAAATCATTAAAACTGCATACACATAATTATTTCAACGCAAACAACAACTTTTGTTAACAAGAAATTCTAGATTTTTCTGTGTTGAAATAGAGCAGTGAAAAGAGACTTTTTGTGTAATATATATATATATATATATATATATATTACATATATAAAATCCGTTCAGTATTAGATTACTTTCATAATTTTTTTGTGTTTCTCGAAATCAAAGAAACAACAATTTACACACACACACACACACACACACAATATCCATTTCCGTTCCGTTACGTGCAAATGGCCGAATAACACACCGAGAGAGAGAGAGAGACACACACCGGAGTTTAGATGTTCGCCCGAATATGTATCTCTTTCTTGCGGGAAACACGCGAGAAACGCGGATGCCGTGATATCTCTCCCCCCTCCTCCCCCTCCCCCCGGATAGAATTCGTATCGTAGAAATGCCACGGCGTATCATCGACGAGGTCGGCCGCGTTGTGATCGATCTCCTTGCCTCGTATATATGCCGGTTTACACAAGCGTACTAAATTCAGGATACACCTATGTCGCGCGTATAACGGGCGCGCCGCGTGCGCATTTGCGGATCCCGTAATGCGATATAATGCAATATATCAAAACTCGATAATAATTAACGATAACACGTATCTATATATACACACACATATATTATATATCAAAAGTTACGACAAATACATGTGTAGTGAGAGCATAAAAGAGAGGAGATGTATATGTGAGAGCGCGTATGCGTAAACAAAATGTGCAAGATTCAACATTTTGCGGCGTTTTAAATTAATACTTTTACATATCGTTGCGCGATATTCGAACGCGGCCTCTGAAATATTTAACGATTATTTTTTTTTGTAATACACGTGCGCGCGCGCGAGCGCGTCGGGACGTCGCGCGTAAAATATTTTATGAGAGAATCCGCTTGATTCTATACACCACACACTTTCCTCTAAACGCGCAAATATATATATATCGCGATTTGCTACTGTAAATAAATAGCAGATACACGCGGTAGAACAAAAGGTAGGTACCTCGATAGCAGCTGTAGATGCAGATAATGCAGGCCCGATAGTGCATCAACCCGTCAAGCCATCCATGCTAATCGATCTCGTTGGTATTATATACATGCTCGCGTTTACATAACCGACTAGTTACCGCGCACACATAAATACACACACATAGACGCGCGCGCGCGCAATGAATGCAGCCTTGATAACTTCGGTAAAAAGAACTGTCGATGCGGGATTGAATTATTACCGTGCGACATTACCGCGTCGTTATGTGGATTAGTAAAAGTTTCTCGATTGTTTGTTTGACCAACAGAGAGATAATTAAATATATTAAAATATCTGTGAATATGAGGGACGTCCTCAAGTAATAATAAAATAAACTGTGGTTAATTTAATCGGCCAATCGGAACCAGGTGCAGGATCTCGTTTGCAATAAAAGTATAGATGCGATAAATATATATTAACTTAGTTAGATTAATTAACTTAACGTCTAGCAGTTATTTTTACGGTGAAAATAGGATTGCTTGCGATCTCTCTTTCGCGTGAAATAAAAATCATAATATGCGAACGCAAAGAGAAGACGAAATATTATTTTACTGTTGCAATAAATAATGCGAAATAGATTTACTGACACATTCGTGAGAGACGTTGATAATCTGAGGAGATTGATTACTTTGACGCGCGAAACGGAGAATGAATCTCGAATCACCGTTAAACGAGTTCTTTATTAAAACGGAATGGTCTCGCGCGCGCAAAGGGTTAAGGTCTCTTCCGTTTTTCGTCGATGGAGGAGACGCGATAGACAATGCCTTTCGCCGAGGTAGTTTGTTAATCGGATTATTTTGGCGCGGTACGTAAAACACGCTCGTTATCGGACGAGAGAGCGGCAACGACGAGGAGAGGACGACGACGACGGCGGCGCCGGCAGCTTTTCACGGTTAGTCGCGCCACGCCGGAAGATCGATCAGCACGGATGGCCCCAACATTATAGGGTCTCGATACGCTATTGCGTTCCGTATCGCCTAAATCGCGTCGTCGAAAACACCCTGCGCATGCCAATGTGTGTTTCTCTCTCGAGCGAAAACTTCCGCGAAAACTCTTTGCTCAGATCTTTTTCGCAATTTTCTTACTTTTTTGATATAAATTTGCGCACGTATTTTGCGTGTGAGCGCCAATCTAATAGAAATAAACGGAATAATCATCCGTCCTTCTCTCATCTCTGAAATCGGCTTCCGCGCACGTGTAAAATTGCGACGTAATATTTTTTTTCCGACGCCGCCTTTAGCGCGCGATATATTATAGATTGTCTCTTATTACGAGAGCGATTATATATTCGCGACGCGTTGATATCCCCTTTTCTTCAAATTGCTCCATTTCGCTAATCGCTCGCGCGACTCTCGCGCGTGTGAATTTCCATCACGAATGTCATCGTATCGCGCGCGGCGAAAGTCTTGTCTCTCGCCCGGAGTGGACGAGAAAGGTATAAGGCGGCGGCAATTCGTCCCGGAGATCGATTCTCTCCCGCGACCGGCGGAATAGTGAAAACTTTTTCTCCAGGCGCCGTCAACTCCGCGCGGCAGTATTTTTCAACGGCGCGGTAATGTAACCGGTCGCGCTGTGTGAGTGTGTGTGTGTGTGTGTTTCTCTCTCTTTCGAAAATCTCGCGCACGATGTTACTTCCGAAAGGAGTATAATCGAGAGTGGAAATTTGCGCGAAATATGTACGAGGTATGCGCGCGGCAGGTGCGGCTCTGTCTAGAAAGAGAGAGAGAGAAAAAACAGGCGGACAGCCGTAATGGTGATATCTACGAAACGAGACGCCACTTTATCGATTCGCCCGGAGACACAGTATATGTATTGTACAATGCTTACCTTCCCGAGTCCGGCTCGGCGTGTGCGTTTCCGCGCGCACTGGAGAGATCGGGTTTCGAGGGATCGAACCTCGCGGCGGAGACGTTAGTTTGCCAAGTTTTATATAATGGTCACGACACCGATTTTATTTGAGAGATTCCGTCTCAAGAAGTTCAGAGACGATCGCAATTATATACAGAAAAATTTTACAAGATAAATATTATATATATGGTAGAAAAAAAAACATTATTGGCATCTCTCCGGATCTCTAAGCAAATTTTTATAAAATTCCGAAATTTTATGCAATAATTTATGAGAGAGAAAATAACTATGAAACAGAGAGAGAGTTTTTTTTATTTCGATTTATATGTTTGCGTGTATTATTTTTTTTCCATTTCGTTGTTTCTGCGTCGGGAATGGGTGGGCGTCGTGAAATCGTCTTCCTCCGAGCTCGTCGTAATAACGCTGTTGTAGTATCACAATCGTGTTACTTGGTCGGATCATGGATATAGAATCGGTAGTTTTTGTCTGTACAAATATGCGTCTCTCGGTGCGCGCTCGTGCGGTTATCTTATCGTCTCCGTGACGACGTAGACAGCGGAGACGAGATGGGATATCGTTCGCGTTTACACTCATTCCGTATTCCAACGCGTCGGTAAAAAAAAACAAATCGGTTTTTCGTGCACAAAGAAAAGGGCTTTCGCCCGAAAATACAATATAAATAACTGCGCATAAATATATCACAAGAATATTCGCTTCGCGAACAGGTTTTTTTGTTTAGTGGATTTTATTCTTTCCTTAATTACCGGGGGGTTTTTTTTGCAGTCCTCAGTTTCGGTATTAAAGAAAAGATAATTAAAAAAAAATTAAATTTGCTTCTCTTGATTGTTAAAATCTTATTGTTCGCCTGATCGATACGAATTTTACATCGCCATGCAAACCGGAAGTATATTTCCAGCGGAGAAGAAAATAACGCGTTCTTTCTCACGCAAGCTCGGCTTAAATTATGCATAAATGCGGCAAAGTTGTTTTTAATTAACGAAAACGTAAGTGGAAGGAGGTGAGAAATATATGAAGTCCTTGTAAGTTCTAAGATTAGAAAAAGCGCGTTCGCTCTCTCGGGGCAAGAAGCAGCAACAGCAGCGACGAAATCCCCATTGAGAACCTTCGGTGCCGCCCCTTCGTGAACGTGCGCACGAGGGGCCGGAAGAGCGAAGGGGTCCCAGCGCGGCGGGAAGGGTCGTCGCCCGAAGGGCCGACGGGAGAGAACGGGCGCCGATCGGAACACACGGCTGCTCGTCAAGTCCTTTAAACGGCTTTTCAATATTTACGAATAACCGCGGCCGATTAACCGCGAAAGCGTCGGCGAAAGAGGGGGAAGGGTTCGAATTAACTTCCATCGCCGATCACTATTCATTATCTAAGAGAAAAATCTGTGGAATTTTTCACGAGTTATTCTTGTTGCGCGCGGCACTGCGCGATCACTCGCGGTTGCCCTCTCTTTCGCGTTTAAATAAGATTAACGCATTTTTTCGATAATAAAATACATCAAAGTTAATACAGTGCGTGTTTCTCACTTTTCTGTTTATTTATTTTTTTTTAATCCCACAGTAAAACATAAGAAATAACTTCTCCCTTCAATGGAACCGTACTTACAACGTGGCATTATATTGTCCCCGACTGCCCTTCTCTCCCCTCTCGTCCTTTCTCTCTCTCTCTCGTCACTTGTAACGCGGTCGAGCGCTAGTAAAGGCCGCAACAACGAGGAGCTGGCATTGCGGCCGTATCAGCCGCTCTCCGCTCCGCACCTACACACGATGAATAATTTTTCATACGCGCCGGACACAACATTACGTGTTGCCCGGCGTAACTCCCGGTTCCGGGATAATCGTCATGCGGCGGCGCCCGTAAATGCACCGCGCGTCGTTCGCAACCGTTAAATGCGCACGTACACACTCGACGCATGCGAGATCCGTAAAAGTATTTTTAGAGGGGGAGCGTTATTTCCTCTCCCTCACCCCATTTATTACGCAAAGTGTCTCGGAGAAAAAGATCTTTCGAGGCTTTTCGAAAACTACGTTTGAGAACAGAGATCAACAAATGAGACGACAACAAAGTGCGGTGCGCGCGAACAAAGTGAATTTTTTTTTGTTCGCGCGCGGAAGAATTTCCTGCACGGAACGCGCGCGTACACACGCTTTCGAATATACGCTATTCAAAAATTAAACCTCCGCCTACCACCGCGCTTTTATTATCTCGATTCCGTTAATAATAAGGCAATAATTATTTCAGCGCTCGAGATGTGTGTGTGTGCGCGCGCTCTCTCATTTTCCGTATAATTATAAACGTAAAAACTTTATTAATACATCGGAGAGTGCAGGGGGGGGAGAAGCTCGCGGCGCGCAGCGCAGCCACGAGCTGGAATTTCGCCGTGCGCGCACCGTCGTCGTTATCGTGAAATTTCTGATAAATTGAAAATGGAGTGGAAATAAAGTTGGCGCGCGGTGTTAAACGCGTCTTATGCAGTGTTCCAGAAAGGGCGTCGCGGTCTTTCTACGAGGCCCTCGGTCTTTTAACCATTTCTCTCGACGAAAAATACATTTCGTTGTGCTCTCTCTCTCTCTCTCTCTCTCTCTTTCTCCGAGAAGGAAGATGGGAAATTACGAAGCGTGGATACATATACAGCTATATAAAGCAGCAGCGGCAGCAGCAGCAGCAGCAGCCGTATAGAAAGTAGAAAATTTCTGCGTCTCCCGTTTCCTGCGCCGCTTCCGTCTGCATTGTGTTCCGAGGAACTTTGCACTTTCGCGCGCAGAGGCGGCGCGCGGCTTAATTGGCGCGCGGATGGGATCCTGGGAGAGCGCAGAGCATTGAAAAGAGCAAAGCGTTAGAGTCGCGTTTAAAACGGACGGACGAGCAAATTAGATAAATACAAGCTGAACGCGAAAGATCGCCGCGCGCTCGCTCGCGGCCTAGATCTGCATCTGGTCGGTGCGCGCGCGCGCTAGTAGTGGTGGTAGATAGAAAGAAGAAAAAACCCGCGAATCCGGCAACTATGCATATTTATGGGGAAACACATATCGAGCGAATGGAATATGCATAACCGCGGGAACGATATCGAGCGAGTGTTGTATCGCGCGCGCGGCGACGACGACGACGACCACCTAGTGCATCGCGAGGAGAATGTGGGAGGAAACGTCGGTGAATAGCGACGAAGAAGTGAAAAATTACGAGAAATTATTTGAAAACGTTGGAAATATTCAATTCCCGTGCAAACTCTCCTGTGCGGCGCGCGATGGGAAAAGAGGCGCGGGGATGCTCGCACACACATATATATAGGCCGCTTTCGGAAGCAGTTTCGAGCAATATCGAAAAGTGGCATTTTCCCTCGGGTGGCGTTTTTACCTCAGCCGAGTCGCACGCGCGCGCGATACATCCGCAAGAGGAAAAACGTCGGTCGGATTGCACGGTCGCGCTATGATAGGTTTGTTCGCTCGACGTCGCTCGATTTTTTTTCGAAACGGGATCGCGCGAGGGAAACAACTGAGACTTTTTTTTTTTTTTTTTTTTGAATCAAGAGGTGAAGCAATCCTCGACAAGTGTCATTGCCGATGTTGTAGTCAACGGAATAATATTCGTTATTTCTTTTTTTTTTTTTTGCGGAAAAAGACAAAGGGACGGTCAACTGGCAGGAATTAAAATATCGGACGTTGCGCGCGCGCGAACTACACAGTTCTGATAATGGCTCGTATAAGAGAAAGAGAGAGACTACGAGAACTATAAACGTGTAACCGATAGCGCGCGTGATAGCGCACGTATACGGCTTTCGTAGATCGAGTTCGAATAGAGTGTGCCGTGATTATCGACAACGATTGTTAGGTTCCCGACATACAGAATTCAACTGTGCGCATACCACAGAAATTCTGTGATAATATTCTGTGTGCAGCACACACTTAACGTGCTTCTAAAAGCAACACCTCCGTGTTTATCTTCGCCGCGATAAGATAGCACAGATATAGGTAAATCCAATAAAAATAAAAATATGATTAAAATTTTTAAAGAGAGTAAATATGTATATATAAAATATCAGCGAGCATAAAGCATCGTCCGGTCGTTTCCGATCAAACAAACGATTTCGAAGAATAAAATAAAATTTGCGCAAGTACAACTGGATCAAACAAAAAAAGGTCCACCTTGCCTCGACGACGGCAAGCAGTCGGAACACCGCATCGGCGTTTGTGTCGCGCCCAAAAGCCAATTCCCGGACGAGCGAGTGAATGTTGCGCGTGAATAACGTGTGTGACAGGAAGGATACTCGCTTCCTTTAGCGCTCGTTCTCGCAAAGAGCGAGACGGAAGAAAAGAAAGAGAGAGAGAGATGAGGACGGTCGATCGGTAGGAATTAAAATATCGAGCGTCTCTCGCGAGGAGAAAGAGAGAGAGAGAGAGATCAGAGCGAATACAGCGCGAAAGTTGTAGCACGAGCGAGGGTGGCAGGAGGTAAGAAGAGAAGAAAGAGAGAAAGAGAAACGAGGAGAGAGACGGCAAAGTCGAGTTGTGAGTCGTGTCGTACTCGTCGTGCAGTCTCTCTTTCTCTCTCTCGCTTTTTTTCTACCGTCTTTCTCTCTCTCTTTCCGTCTGTCCTTTTATCGCCGTCCTCGTCGCTCTCGTCCCGTAGAATCGGGCAGAAAAGAGAGACTGACAAACAGAGAGAAAGAGAGAGAAAGACCGACAAACGAAGAGAGAGAGAGAGAAAGAGAGAACTGCCTTTTGTTCTGGCTCGTCTACCGTTCTTCCCCGCACGCAGCAGCGATCGTCACGTAGCCACCTCTCGTCTCTTTTACACGCACTTGCACGCGCGAACGGGTGTGTACGTTAGTGTGGACGACGCTCGCGTGTGAGCGCGCGCGCATGTGTGTGTGCGCGCACCGGCAATCTGTGGACACCCGGTTTCGTCGGTGCGAGGAGAGGCGGGCCCCGATCGATTTTCATCGAGTCTCAAAATTCTCTATGCACATCCCCGGCGAGGAGCTGACGCCTCGTTGTACATATACTCCTATTCCCCCCTTTCCGTTTCTCTTCTTCGCGGCGTCTAGTAAATTCAGATTGGATTTATTCATTTGCTCGACGAGCTGGGGTGGGGGGTGAGGAGGAGGAAAAAGGAAGGGATAAGGAGGGAAGGATCAGTAGTCGCGTTTGATCGGTCACCGGGTTACCCTCCGTGTGAGGTCACTAAACCCGCATTCATCGGCTCTTGGAAATCCACGTTGCCCACTTAACCCTCGAAAAAAAATGTACCTTTTTCTCCCCGATCAACAAAATATCCTACCCGTTTTCTCCTTTGCGTTTTCTCTTACCAAAGTCCTGAAATCTCGGATAAATCCCGTTCTTCGTCCGGAACTAATTCGCTGTTTCTTTGAAGTCGTCTCTGAAGCTCATTTGTTTCAAAAACTTCCATTATGTGTGCGTGCGCGCGCGCTCTGTATAGAATATAATAAACCTCAACTTACTCTTCTTTTTATATACTCTGGTCTTTTTAGATTAGATGTTAAATTTAAATTAAATGTTATTTTTAAGAGCGACGACGCGCGGAAAGTTGTTTTGTCATTTATTTGCTTCAAGATAGTCTCGAAAAATTACTTATCTCGGGATTCTCCCTCCGAATCGTCGCATCATCCCTCCGAGCACGCTTACAGAAACGTTTGTGAAAACGCGTGCTAATGAATTTCAACTCAAAGTTCAGAAAAAGAAGAAGTTTTCTTCGCTTATCACATACTTCGTGACGTGATTTTTTGCAACACACATTTGTATAAATCTCGTTGACACTTTAATTCCGGTGGATCGACCGATTCGTTTCGACGAGTGGCGAGATTTTATAGTTTGCGATTTGCGCGTATAAAACACTTTGTTTTATTTGATTTTGATTTACTCCGCTTTATTAATTAGATACTCGAGCGTCCGAATGTTGCAGTGCGCGTTTTGCAATTTTAACAATTGTCGGAAAATACATCATCTCGGTGTGATATCGCGCGAGGAAAAATATAGACGGAATTTTTCGCTTCTGACGTCACGATTCATTGTGCTCGGCTTCGTGGAATCAAGAGCCTTTATAAAATACATACTCCATTCTGCAGTCATTTGCGAAAAAAATCCGATTGTTAATTGAAAATATTGAGTGACTGTGATATCTGCAGCGCGTCTCACGCAGCATTTTATGTCGGTCGGTGTGTACGCGCGGAGAAGATGGAAGAAAAGAACGCGCGCGCGAAGAGCGAATAAGTAATTGAACGCCGAGCAACGCGCGCGTCAGACTTCAAGGAACAGCTTCGCGCGCATAGCTTCGGAACAATTTTCAACGCTACTTCAGTATGCGCGCGTTCATGCGCTGGTATTCACCGATAGCGGATCCCCCCCGCATTTTATCGCGTAAGAACATTTTATGCGGATAAACATCAACGTTGAGTCCTTTTGTCGGCGACCTGAAAGCGCCGTAAGAGTGACACATGCAGATTCTTGTCTCCGCATGCAAAATGAATCGACAATGAAATTTATATCATTAGTGAAAATCCAGTTACAAATAAAACAAAGATAGACTAAAAAAAAGAAAAAAAAACATTTGCGATGTTATCCAAAAACCAAATATACTAATAGTTGTTTAATTAAACACAGTTGAAAATTTTATATTGATAAATATGTAAAAATTTAATTTTAACTCGTTTCATTTATTTTTATTGGTTTTTTTTTTTGAAAGAATTTCAGTTCCGGGTTTTAATCTGAATCAATATAGTTACAAGAATACACACACATTTTATATTTATATATATATATATATATACAATATATATATATATATACAATATATATATATATATAAATTATATATATGTATGTATATACAAATATGATATAATAAATACAATATAATATAATTTTTTTCCGTCATGCAATCGGACAATTATCCAGTGACACTAAGCGTAGCTGTGTATATATCTATAGCAAACAGTATATACCTACAGTTTACCGGAGAAGCTTTTCGCCATCGACCGCATTTACATTTTGTACATGCAGTCCTCGCGCTTCTCCACCGACATTATTCTTAGCGCACCCTCGACGCAGTCGTAGTGTTGTGTACATGAAGGAGACGATCGCCACAACTAAAGTCCGGACAGAAAGCGCGTAGGCAGAGTCCTATCGCGAAACGATACTCTTCTCGCCTTCGAGAAGAATATTTCTACCTCGATCCTTCGACGCGCCGGTCGACCATTTTCTTTATACAATATGTGTACGTGTGTGTGTGTGTGTATGCGCACCTATGTTCATACGTTGCGCGTTTGTGTGCGCATCATGTACGAAAGAGGAGGAATAGCGACGGAGAGGAGACAGAGATAGCAAGAAGCGACAAGACGCGGTACGGCAAAGAGGGCGAGGGGATGCGCGAGGAATATACGGGAGCAGAGAAAAACACGCAAGTTTAACCGCGGAACGGAGGAAGACCCTCCCGTTCGAAGCGTTTTACACACACACCGGGTATCTCGTAATTGAGCAGATACGAGCCACCGAACGAACAAATACAGTGTGCAGACGCGAGAGAAAGAGAAAGAGAAACAGCAAAAAAGAGAACGAGTTTGTTCACGGAGAATCATCCCTATTTCCAGCATATTGTGGGGTCGGTCGGGTCTTACAGTATCCGGGGACAGATTCCGCGCGGCTTGTTTATCCGGTCATCGCACGAGCGCCCCCCCGCACGCGCGCGCGCGCGACAATTAATCGCACCCTCCCCTCCCCCGAAAATTTGTTTTTGCAAATCAGTCCCTTAAGCCTGCGTGTCGAAAACACCGCGGTAAACTCTTGAGTTCGGCGAATTGAATTGCGCGAGATAACGTCTGTTTTAATTAAATTTGTTATTTTGAAAGAGAGTGAGAGAGAGAGAGAGAAATAAAGAGCGCAGTTTTTGAAAAATAGTGCTTTAGAGAGAAACGATATACGTACATATATAATATATTAGAGAGAGAGAGAGAGAGAGAGAGACAGAGAATTTAATATTGTGTGTATTTTGTTTTTCGAAAATAACCGTATTCAATGCAAAATTACGCGTTTATTTTACTTTTGATTACTTACGCGCTTGATTACGCAACTCTTTATCGTGCAATAATAATCTGCTTTTATATCATAAAGTAAAGAAGATAAGAAAGAGAGTCACAATGAGAAATTAAACTTTATAATAAACCTTCTCTCATTTTATCTGCAAAGTTGGATTAAAAAACTCGACCTGTGCTCGAGGTAAATATATGTAAAATACGCCCGCGGAGAATGATCGCTCTGTTCGTTACAAATGATAGATAGATCGAAAGTATGAAATTTAGATCGCGCCTTCTCTCCGCGAGATTTATAGTCGCAGATGACGTCACACCGTGCTCGCGCGCAGGGAGCTTATCGATAATAATTCATGGGGTCGTGCAACTTGTATTGATCAGACATTTACTTGCACGATTCTTTTCAGACCTTGCGCGACTATAGAAAAAGTCGCGTCTTATTACTTAGATTTCTTATGTCTATTACAGTTTTCTGATTGAGATGTTCAACACTTGAAAAGATATTGCGAACGATTATTTCTGAGTTCCGAGAATAATAATCTTTTTTTTTTCGAGTAGCTTCAAGTGAATGTTTCTTTTAATTTGAGAAAACCAAAATCCTTGTTTTTTTTTCTAAAACCAATTATCGCGAGTGAGGTAACGAAAAAACACGGACTTACGCGCGATTACATTCTTTTGCGGATGCGTCTCTCTGGATTCTTTTACGACGATTGCGTTATTATCGCGAGCACGTCATCGCTGAATACTTTTTTTCTCGCGCAACATGCAAATTGCGCTGAGAAAAACTTTTTGATAGCTCACTTGGTCGAGGAGAGAGAGAGAGAGAGAGAGAGATACTTCTCTTACAAGAACATCAACCCCGGGCGATTTCCCTCACACAGTGTACGCATCTTTCCTTCCCCTTTCTCCTAATCTGAGACGGTAAATCCTCCTCAAAAAGCCTCTCCTCTCGCGTTTCAAGACAAAGTTGCCACGCTCCTCCGCAGTTACGCGGCGAGTGCGATCTTCTAAGAATAAGCAGTGTGTACGCGCGCGCGCGCGCGGTTCTCAAGTCCGTGCTTTGACTACATCTCCGTGGGATCCGGCGGGATTGCCGAAGGGTTAAAAGGGTTAAGCAGTCGAGACTGCTGCCGAGTTAGGGAGGGTCGTTCGAGCGCGCGCGCGCTCGGTCGGCCTTGTCTGGCGCAAATTCGCGGCGCGCGGGACGACCAAGTTCGCCGAACTTCCCAGCCGCCCGACGTCGATGTCCAAATATGTGATTGGCGTAAATAATTTATGCTTCCCCCATACCATTCCGCTTCATAATGCCGCTATACTATATAATGCGTATGTCAGTGCGCGCGAGCGATGCGCGCGTTGGGGCGAAAGTGTGGCAGATTTCGGAAGCGATTTTGAGAGAATGTGGCTTTGCGGCGACGCAACTCTGTTGGCTATATCGTACGGAACTTATATATTGCTGTTGAAATTAAAACCCGAATTAAAAATAAAAAAACAATAATTTCGTTCGAAAATAATAATACAATTTTAAAAACAGGAAGATAATTTCGAATCGGAAGCGAACAATCATGCGACTTACTGCAGCGTCAAATTCTTTTCTCTCTCTCTTTTTCATTGTGTAGCTTAGTTTTGCGGGAAACATCAGGATTTAATATCTCGCGAAAGACGGAGTGGCGCGCCGGTGCGCTATACAGCACGGGAGAAAGGAAGTTTAACGTAGAAAACAGCTGGAAAGTTGCGGCCGCGAGGCGCTCCGTAACGTAAAGTGTGTCCTAGCTGGCTGCTGCTATCTCGCGTTACCGAGAAGGTCCAGTGAGAGATTCTTTTCAAAATGCGTCTCTGCGACGAGTTCGATTTGCGCGCAGCGAGTATCGTGACGCGAAATAGGAGTGTGTTTTATACATATACATACATACATATATATATATATATATAAAACGATATATGGGCTTGTTGCTTTTCAAGCGGGTTCGTTCTCTCTACCGCCCGGCAGGCGGGAACATCCCCGCTTTGGGTCGATAACTCGCGTGACTCCGCGTTACGCCACGGTCGAGAGTCGTGGAGAGAATCGAGATAACGTTTCGATCAAGTGCAATACTCCGCCTCGCCGGTATCTCAGTAAATCCAAATTTACGGATTCACCTTTATCTCGCTCTCTCTCTCTCTCTCTCTCTTTGTCTTTCTCTCGGAGAAAATACTCGAGTAATATTATCTCGTCAATTAAACCACCACGACGAGCGATCTCATACGCGAGAGCTGAGAGTAATAATTGATACGATTAAGAGAAAGTAGGGTAAAAGTCTATGACCCACGTGGCAGAGTCAGAATACGCAAACGGATGCAAGGAATCGTGCTACACGATTCATTCGAGCAGGAAATACTTTTGTGTAATGCGGTTGTAATAAGAGTACGAAAATAATATAATATATATACATATATGTATAAAATAAATAATAAAAATGCATATCGTAAAATTATAATACGACAAAAAGAGAGAGTAATTTTTTTCACATAGAAAAATAGGTCAAAAATGTGGAAACGAAAAAATTGTAGCAACAAAACTTTGTTTTCGAGAAAAATACATTTTTTTTTCGATCGAAATTTTCTGTTAGCCTATAATGAGCGTTTTTTTATATCGCTTGCTTCTCGAGCCCTCGGACTCGTGCAATACGCGTCTATCGAGCACATCTCCAGACGCCAATTCGTTCGTTTCGCGAGAGAGTCAAATATTGCTCGCTTGCGAATCATTTTCCACGCGCGACGTTCTCGCGCGCCTGTCATCGTTGCAACGACGAGTAGCCGCTGTCGAGAGAGAGCTTCTTGTTTCCGCTCAATTACGTCCCTTCGAGAGATCCACGATTCGGACTAACGGGAAGAACATCGCAAGAGCCGAGGAATTTGAAGTCGTCGTCGACTTTGCGTGCTACGCACAGATGTTCTATCTCTCCTTCCTCTCTTTCTCTCTCTCTCTCTCTCTTTGTCACGGGTATCGCGGTTATTCAATTTCGCGGCAACGAGATACGCGAGCGCGGCCGAGAAGGAAACGAGTACCGCTACGAGACACGAGAGTTCCGAGTCGTTTTCCCCTTCGCGCGCGTGCTGTTCACTCCTTTTCCTCCCTGTTGGATCTCCTCGCATCTCTCTCTCTCGAGAGAGAGAAAGAGAAGAGGGAAAGGCGGCTTCTCTACGGTGGGGCGATCACACCGTTTGTGCCCCTTCCCTCGCCCACCCTTGCGCCGCTCTCCTCTCGACGCGTTGCTGCTGCGGACCTCTGCTTCCTCCCGACCGTCCGTCCTTCGTGTGCACACTGCAATTTTTCTCGGTTAGCAAGGAGGCTAACTCGCTCGCTCGCGCGGCTCTGAAGCCGACATCCGAATATCCGTACGCGCCGGTACTTACGGTGAGAAATCCCGAGACTACGCCTCGCCTGTTCTCTTTCACTCGACTTTTCCTCCCGCGCGCGCAAGATTCTTTCTTTTCCAGTCCTCTCTCTCTCTCTCTCTCTCTCTCTCTCTCTCTTGAATCGACTCTCGCCAGTTGACATAAATGGTTGTATAATCGATGTAGCAATATCGAGAGAGTTAAATTCACGATAAATATATACAACTTACGTCGACGTGTCGCCGTTCCCTCGAACAAATCTAATTTCTAGCAAATTTTGCTTCGCGAAACAATTTGTTTCCTGAAAATATTTCGTCTTTACGGACGAAACGTCACCTCGTCGCATAATTCGACAAACGAGTTTCCAGCAGCGAACATTCACGTTTTACGTGAAGGCTAATTTTAGACGCGAGAATCTTAGAAGAAGTTGCCGTATTAATTGTGAAAATTCTAATTTACTGCTATAAATAGAAATTAATTAAATCTGTTAAAATGTGATGTGTGTTCTAAAGTTTTGTTATTGCGATCTTAATCGCTCACCAACGGTCTTTTTTTTCAATCTTGTTCACTTTCTTTTTCTTCTTTCCAATGAAAAAATATTAAAAATTAAAATACAGATCTAAAAGCTAATCGTGGAACGTGACCGATGAAATTTGGAAAAATACACTCAGTTATTGTGTTAGAGATATTTCGATCATTTTGACCGTCTTTATCTAAATAAACATACGAGAAGATTTTGCAATCATATGCGAAACACATAAGTGTCAAGAAACATTTTGTTGAACTGCCAAATCCGTTGACCGTGTCTCCAACCGTCAACACGTAACCACAATATGAAAAGTATTTGCTTTCCAACACAACGTACATAATACAAATAAAGAATATTAATGTTGAAAGAAAAACGACTTTAAAATCATTAATTATTGTTATAAGACAAAGGTTGGTTCTTTCCAAAAGCCTTTTCTTTTTATTTTGTTCCGCTCTTTCATTCGAGTAATATTCTTTCTCCTAAGAAAGAAAAAACTAGACGTTCTTTCAAAACGATAAAATTTTACAGAATTACGAGCGTGATTTTACGCAAGTTTTATGCATCGGGGAGGAAGAAAGAGGAAAGTGAATCCGTGAAATATATATTTTTTCGAGATGTCAAAGAGAAGTTGTTTATCTTCGAAGAACAAACGAGGAGATACCGAGCATGTGCGAGAAGAAAGGACTAAAACTGAAGACTGAAAGATGGGGTGAGAGAGGGAGAGAGAATTGCTTTAAGAAAAAGAGAGAAAGAGAAAAGAAGACCGGCAGAAAAGTGACAAATGATGCACAAAGTGCGCGCGGGCTCGCAAAGTGAAAACTTATACTCGCTTTTGCGTTCGCTGCGTAATGTCCGTTTTTTAGGTACAATGACAATTCATAGAAGTACCTGAAAACTGTCACTTTTGGTCGTAACTGCCGAAATTCGAACTTGACAAATATGCGTGGAGATCGTTAAAAGATCGTTAAAGAATTCAGTGATTTTTTTCGGTCAGCAGGAGGACAGTTGGCTGTCTCTTTCGAGAGAGAGAGAGAGAGAGAGAGAGAGAGAGAGAGAGAGAGAGAGAGATACTTTTCAAATCTGAAAATAAGTAACAACACTCTTTTGTTTCCCCTTCTTCGACTTCCCTTTTTAAGGTAGTTCTATCATGTAGAACCGGAAGTCGTGGGTGCTAAAAGGAATCCATTAAAATTTGCAAGAAAAAAACGCGTATTATGTATGACTAAGAATATAATTATTGACGAAATATAATAAACTATTTGTAAAAAAATATTTTATAAATGAAGAACGACAATTTAGGGTAGTTCTATGGAGCCGGATTTTGTAGGTACTAAAACCGGTTTTTCTATCACATTGTCACTTTAAATCAATTTATCAAATCGAAATGGTCGGTAACGTTATTATATATTTTTTTAATGTCTACTTTTTAGACAGTTTGGAGATATATTTAGTAGTTTTTGGAAAAGATCTCAAGTGTCTAGAAGTGAAAGAAATACGAACACAAAGAATTTACGTATACCACATATGTCATTGTTTTATACCTGTGTTCAACTTAATTTATTTCATTGAAATGGTCGGTAACCGACTGTTTTTTTGTTTTCAAAAAATGAAGATTGGTTCAGACAATACTATATAAAAAATTGGAATTTATGGCAGGACTTTCGTCTCGTGATAGAAAGAACTAATGGGAATTCTGTCGGAGTAGTTCCTATGGACGCACTATTGTTCACATACAATTTGAAGAAATATTTCTCGGGTTTGTTTCTTTTGCAAGTTTACTTTCGAAAGATCTTTTTTCCAAGTTGTGAGCAATAATTTGTGCATTACATGGATTTAAGATAAATCTGTTTTTTTTTTCCGTTTCGCAAAAACACATTCCGCAGCGTTTCTAATTCGTTTCGGCTTCGCGTTGAAGTGCATTTTATTCCAGATTATATTTCACTTCGTTCTCGTCATATTCCACGAGGGATAAATCGGAGGGAAATAAGAGATTTTTGTAAGATTTTTTTCTTAAGATCCGTATCCCCTTTCCCCCCCTCTCGAGTTTCTCAGTCAGAAGAGGAAGAAGAAGCGGAGAAATACACGCGCGGAAAGTCTCCTCGTCGCTAAAGTACGTTCTCAACCCTCTCTCTTTCTACTTGCTCCCTCGACCCTCGTCGGATCCCTCATTAAATTATACTAGACCGAAGGGTAGCGGACAGATTCGGATAACGTTATTGGAACGAATCTGTGTTTCAAATAGACGCGATTAACAGGGTGATGCGAGATGTGTTTTCGTGCCTAATGTTAAAAACAAAATGTGAATGTTTACAACAAAAACCATCGCGCTAAACTGCTTGACAGAGTTGTCTACTGTGTAAGATATCGTTTCTTTTTTTTTCCATCTCCTTGGAAAACAAATTTTCCGATGTCGAGATAAAAACTCATTGTCGTAATGGAGCCGTAAAAGATTCCACGTCATTACATTTGTAAGTTGCATGAAGTCTTCGGACTGCCATTAGTGCGGGATTACTGCGAGAGAAAAGTCTGGTCGTTCGCGTTAATTTACATCGCGAGGAGGGTTATCGGCCGACTTCCTTTTATTTCGTGCCTGCTATATCCGGTAACCCCGGGTGATCTACACACACACACAGAGTTATCTCACGTGCCATCGGCCGTGTGTATACCTGGTATATTTTAATCCTTCCATTCGGGAACGCTCGGCTTCACATATGCGCTCTTTAATTTATAGAGCTCGCCAACAATTAAATTCTCAAATACCGTGCTGCTTCAATATTTACAATATATTTTTCCCTAATCGCGTCGATACGCGAAAGAATTAAAAAAAAGAGAAAAAAAAACGACGGCAACAACTAACGGCAGAGAACGCAGTAAATTATGTGCAATATAGTTTCGATAAAAATAAAATGTGTGTTGCACATCGCCTAACCGCACGAAGTGCGCAACTAACTAAACTTCATAGCGGGGGAACGCCGGCTATTTAATATCTAATAAGCCGAAATTAATTCGGGATGTTAGTTGTAATCTAACGCGTGGCGATCGATAATCGAGAATTAACGATTCGGAGATCCGGTCTAATTACGAAAACTGCTCTTTATATTTATACGGGGGCAAATTGCACATAAATGAAGTGAGACTATTTCTACAGGTATACAAATACACACTCTGTATACATATATATATGTATGTAATGAAGCCGTAAATTACTCCAACAAAATAAAGCTAATGGAAGACGTAATCTTTGTATCTGCCGAGAGTGATGATCTCATACTTACCTCAAAGCGAAATACCTACACACATCAGAAGACGTATCTTTTATCTACTCCGTGCGTTGCTGTTACAATTATTATCGTAAATAAGTGTTGAATTTTAGAAACACACGTTCCAACACATTTTTCTTAGAGTTAGTTTTTTTTTAATTTTTGTGTAGCTTTTATCTTAAAACCAAGAAAATGTACACGTCAATTCCTCTGATATTCCATAGTTGTGACAACATTAAACACACGTTCACACACACACACACACGCAGAGACACGTGAGTGTCCCCGTGCGATATGTAATTTACAACGTGTATCCCGTTGCGAGAACGTATATTTTCAGTTTTAATCAAAAGAATACGACGATGGCGGCCGCGGCTGCGACGACGATAACGCGACATTTCCTGCACCGAAAAGTTCAACGGTGGACGCGCGGCGCACAGGTATTAGTTAACAAAGTACACCCCCGCGATTTTTTTACCACCCACGTACATACACGCGCGCCCCGTCCGCCGCGCCACGTGGCTGCTCCCGGGCGCTGCGCGCGTATTCTTTTACGCGAAATACACCCCGCGTATCGCGCATCGTATTTCCGCTGTCTTGCCCATTAACCGAAATGCCAAACCACCCCTGCGCGCGACTCGACTCGCGCCCGCGCTTCATTTTAATCTATAACCTCTTCACTTCTCCGAAATACACCCCCTCAGCCTGCCCGCTTTTTACCCTCTCCCTCTCGATGGGTAACCTTTTCCCTAATACGATAAACGGACGTCATTTCCACGGAGAGAGTTGGCCATTTCAATTTTATATTTCAATTAAGTAATAATATTATTTATGTAATGGTATTTAAGTCGCATATATATATATATATATACAGGGTGTCCCAGAAAGTCCGTCTCACCGCTCGTAGACAGGTAGAAGGGGTTATTCTGAGTCGAAAAGT
>QVNV01000941.1:0-19503 GCA_014825455.1 Pseudomyrmex pallidus | reverse complement strand
CTCTCTCTCTCTCTCTCTCTCTCTCTCTCTCTCTCTCTCTCTCTCTCTCTCTCTCTGTGTGTGTGTGTGTGTGTGTGTGTGTGTTTGTGTGAAATGTGCACAAGTGCAACTTTCACGAAAACCAAACACGAGGTGGAAAACGCACGCGGAAAATTCGCCAACTGCGTTCCAAGTAAATTAAGTTCCGGCGAGCGCAACTTCGCGGTGAAAAGGAACTCGAGGAAGCTGAGTAAACAATCCGGCGCAACGGAAACGATAGTTTCAACGATAAATCTGCTCGGGATATATTGAGTTTTAAAATGTCTTTTAAAATTTTCGCTTAAAACAATACAGTAAATAAAACTGATTCGAGAAAAAGAGAAATCTTACAATTATATATATAAGTGCAAAATGTAATTTTTGGATGAATTACGCGTTCTTTAACTCTTCTTTACTTTTTTTTCTTTACACTTTTTTTTTCTAACAAATGACTTCTGAATCTGTGAAATAAAATACAAATATAAAATATAAATTTCGGCGCGATTTTTAATTTCGCGTGTTTCTATCGCGAGATGATGATTTTCTAACAAGAAGCACCCCGCGCGGTTTTTATCGCGATCGTGTTCGCATCTTCTAAAAAAAGGCACTAACTTCGAAATATCATCGTCGTTCCTTCCAGCTCTTCGTAAGACAAAGGGGAGAGCACGGGGTGTAGATAAGAACGAGGTGTGTGTAGGCAAAGAGTTCGCAAATCCGACGTATTGTAATTTACATTCTCTCGCCGAGCTTCCGTCACATGTGCGCGAAAAAAGACGCGTGAATTTCGTCGACTGTCAACACCGCGACGCGAGAAACGTATACGAGAGATAATATAATACCGAGATGTGTCCAAATAATAACAACACGTAACGGCGATGGCGACGCGAGTGGCGACAACTCGCGAATAAAAAGTGAGTTTTCTCTCCTTTTATTAAATTTTTTCTACATTTGAAGATCGAGCTTTGTTTTTTTTTTTTATTGTCGCTGTTTTATTTATCACGACGGGACAAAATGTATGTATACGCGATATATGAAGCAATTACTTTTAATCGAACAACTCTGTGCTCCGAAGCAAATAGAGCGACAGTAAAAGAGAACGCCGATTATAGAAGCCGATCCCGGCGCTGCTTTATATACGCCGAACCGATTATCTCGCAATCTTTTGGAGAACAAAAGGGACGAGCCGCCTAATAAAGGCACGAGAACTTAATAAGGCCATAATCGCGGAAGAAAGTGGACTTACGACGGTTTTTCAAGAAGGTACTTAAGAGTTCTTCGTGCGGGCTAAAAAGCTTAAGACTTTTTTACGGTTGCGCTAGACGGACAACGACAGAAACAATGAGAAAATGAGCGCGCAGTGACACAAAAATAATATATCCGGTTATATGTGCGAAAATCGACGATGAAAAGCAGAAAGAAGTACCGCGCGCCGAAGCACATAGGAAACGCTTCTCGGAAGAGATTTCGCAAGAGTTTCGCGGAGGAAAGAAAACCGAAAAAGAAAGGATCGCGCGGAAAGCCGGGACGAAATACGAAGTTCTTTCAGTCCTAAAACTGGACCTCGAAGAGAGAACCGGCGACTTTCGGACGGCGGCGAGTCGGATAAACCGTGAAAACAGGTCGAATCCTCCGAGGAATTCTTGCAAGAAAACTGTTGCCGACGCTATTGCGCGCGGGCATAATCTTTCCCCGGTGCGGTCCGTCGAACGCGTCGCGCTAATCGAAAACCAAAACAAATTCCTCGGCAGATAATCGAATTTTGCTTCAAAATTCATTCTATATGATACTAAAAATACTATTGTGTTGTTGGTTATTATCACTTTCCGAACCGCGCGTTAATACTTTGCGCAAGCGCTGGAAACAATCTCTACCTTCACCGCTTTCTTCTTCTTTATCATGATCTCGGGTCTCAATATCTTCATCACTTTCTTAAAAATCTTCAACATGTTATATATATTATATATATATTTTGACTATCGGTTAAACACACCACAGATCACAGACCCGTTTTACGATGTTATAAACACACTACCGCCGAGACTATGCGCGTTCAACGTTCACACTATGGTGTGTGTACACGTATTTACAAGGCCGAGGTTGTTCTCGTTCAATCGACGAGCAAAATACATGAGCGAGACTACTGTTTAGCAAGAAGCGTGTTCCCTATCTTAACTATTTTTAACGCTCACTTTTTGACAAAACGAGACGAGAAAACAGACGAGAGACAGAGAGAGAGAGTGGGAGAAAGAAATTAGCAACAAGCGAGCACTGAATTCTCATGCAGGTTACACGCGATTACGTCGAAAACGGCTGTGCAGTTTAATAGATACGATCAGGGATCGAATATTGCGCAGGAATCGTTATGGTTCTATTATGCCGCAACGGACGATACAATTTGGATTTTTCACGATCGCCTTTATTATTCCGTTGCGAGAAAGTCCGCGGGAAAGCGGTCCCGCGGGAAAAGTTGAATGGGAAATTTAGTCGGCCGGATGCGATTAAGGTCGAACGTGGCGCGAGATGAAATTTAAAGCATCGCGATCTGCTCTCTCTCTCTCTTTCTCTCGCCGATCCTTCAAGATTATGCTATACGGGCCATTCACGCGCACGGGATATCTCAATTCCATAGCTACAAAAAGGGCGTCGCTATCGGTTCCGATACTTCACTCTCACACGTTGGAAATGCGAATCTCCCGACAAGCCGATTTCGGCATCTTTGATCCGCGACGGATAAATTCTAAGAAGAGAGATCAGCGAGGTGTTTCAGTCAAATTAATCAATTTTACGGAGTAAGACTGCGATTAAGTTGCTCGCGAAATGAATATATCTCTTGCATCGAAACGACCGCGTTTTAACATTGCAAGTTAAAAAATTTACAACATTTCTTCTATGTATCTATTATACAACAGTAATCATGTGTAAAACTTGTTTATTTAAAATAATTTTTTATACTTGATTATATAAAAACAAAATAAATTCGGAGAAACCGATATTTTACGTGCGTACGCGCTGCAAAAAATCACAGTCTTGTTGGATTAAAAGATTGTCGATTATAGGAATCGCAGTGGAAATAACGCAAATGTAAAGGAAGGGTGAACTAATCTCGAAGAGGAGCATGATTTCGAACGATATAACGAAAGGATGAAACGAAGGAATAATTGCCCAGCAATTAACGAAGGATTCTAATTGCTTGAGGAGAGGAGCGGAGAAACGCTCCATCGATCTTGCGATAACGTTCTTCTTCTCCCTTTCCTTCTTTTGACGTACTTAATCCTTCGTTATTTCATCTTCTCATTTGATTGCAAAAATTTCCCGCGCTATTACTTTCTCCAGTAAAAAACTATCTTGAACAATCATTTTCGAATAACAGAAAACAAAAAATCAAACAGAGATTGTTACAAACCACGTAATCGACGAGTTTTCGCTGGTGTGTGAGACAAAAACGAGGACATCGCCAGTCAATCTACGATGAAACGAGCGTTTTCCTCGGGAGATATATATATATAACGGCAATTATATCGGCAGAGAAACGACGGATGAATTCCGGAAGCGGAAGAGACGTCGCCCGATTGTTCCGGAAGGCGGTGAAGATTGCCGTCGCCGAGCACCGAAGCCGATTTTCGTCTTTTCTTGGCCGTTCAAACCCCCACCCCCCCATTTCGTGTCTAGAAAACCATCCTTTCGAGAATGTCATTACTAACTTTCAAAGCTCCTCGAAAGAAAAAAAGTTCTCTCGGACTCTTCTCTCTCTCGCATCGATCATTGTCGATAACTGATTGTCGATATCTTTCGAAAACCGCAATTGTTTCAAAGAAAAAGAAATTTAAACATTAACGTCGAATTTAAACATTAATCTATTCCTCCCTCCATTCCGCTCTGACACGTAATTTAGGCCTCAATAAATTCATCTCAATAACTTATTCCATCTACGCTCACCCTTATCCGAAAACAACCCCTCGGCGGAGTCACGTCGTTTTAAGTCAGAGGGAACATTTAAAAAATCCCCTCGACAGTTAAAACATTAAGTCGTTTTTCAATTTCGTGTAGTTTTTTTCGCAGACTATCCACCTGATCCGTCGAGTGCCATCCGTATGTGCGAATGGTGCACACACCGAGTTCACACACCCTTCCTCTTTCCTCCTGTCGAATCGCCTTTTCCTCTTCATGGCCTCGTCGCCAAGAGTCGGCAGCCTCAGCCGACCGCTACGAAGCGACGAAATTGGATTGTTATTCTATTTTCGAAAGCAATTTGCAAGTGTTATCAAAAGTTTTCGGGCCGCGCCTGCCATTCTCCGTTCGCGAAGCAGCTTCCTCCCTCTTTCGTTCCTCCCTCACTCGCTCATTCCCCCGCCGTTTTCTCCTCCCGTTGGTTTTCTCTCGCTTTTCCGAGAATGCGCCGATGCCGAGGCGCGCCTACATCTGAATTTCGGATTTTTCCACGCATCTCTCGCGACAAGAGAATCCGTCACACGGATGTAAAGCTCCTCTACGAAAAATACCGACGACAATCTCGCGCGTTTATTGGCCCTTAAACTCGCGTTGCTACATTTCCGCACAATTTGGTTTTGCGAACGCCGATAAGTCCGCACAAATAGAAAGCCATATGTACGCGCTTTTAAATATCATTAAATTTCATGCAAGGGGACGTATAATGACGATTTTTTTTTTCAATAAACTAATAGTGCTACATAGTAATTTTTTCTTATCGAAATAATGAGACAGAATTGTATCTGTGTTCTACATACCTCGTGTGTATCACCATGATAATTTGCCGTCGGCCGTCGGCACCGCCATGTCCGTCGATGCAGGACAGTCTCGCTTCCGACTTCGAGGTTGTCGACGAAACACATTATTAAAACTGCCACAGACGAATATATTGTCCAAGTGCAACACAGCAAACGTGAATTCTTAACACTTTCGAAGCACAACACTGTAACTTCACGTAACAACACATCGCCCGACTACAACCTTCTTCCGACGGGAGAAGTCGAACAAACAACGAGAAGGTACTACGCCGAAAAATAATCACTACAATCACCGAAATTACTTGTTCCGATTTTCGCGGAAGCCCGATGACTCGTTCTGCATTGCGTGCAGATCGATATTCCAATCAATAACGGCGGATTGATTGGATAAATATCGCGTACGTGACGTACGTGTCACGATCCGTACGGGTCAAGATGGCGACTACAGGTTTTGGCGCGAATACGACGCCTGCGCTGCGCCACGGATAACAAAGATTAGTCGTCGTCGCGCCGAAACCGCACGGGCAAGTATGATCGACCGCGATCTATGTTATCCCTGGCCGGCGCAGGCGCTACGTCGTCATTCGCGCCAAAACCTGTAGTCGCCATTTTGACCCGTACGGATCGTGTGACACGTACGTCACGTACGCGATATTTAGCAATCAATCCGCCGTTATTGATTGAAATATCGATCTGCACGCAATGCAGACCGAGTAATCGTGCTTCCGCGAGACTCAGGAGAACTGATTTCGGTGATTGTAGTGATTATTTTTCGGTCGACTTCCCGTCGGAAGGTCGTAGTCGGGCGACGTGTTGTGTTGTGTGAATATATACAGTGTTGTGCTCTTCAAAAGTGTTAAAAATTCACGCTCACTTTGTTGCACGTGGAAAATATAATTCGTCCGTGGCAGTTCAACAATGTGTTTCGTCGACAATCTCGAAGTCGGAAGCGTCAAAGCGAGACTGTCCTGCATCGACGGATATGGCGGTGCCGACGGCCGACGGCAAATATATCATCATGGTGATACACACGGAGTACGTAGAACACAGAAACAATTCTGTCTCATTATCTTGATTTTAAAAAATTATTATGTAACGCTATTAGTGAAAAAACTTTATTGTTGAAAGAACATCGTTATTATATGTTATTATAATAAATCTATTATCCGTTTAATCCGGGTTTGCAAATCCGCAGTAGTGCTAGTAATTTTGTTTTTTTTTTTATCGAGATATGTAATGAGATAGAATTATCTCATCGTCAGTTGTCGGCAGATATGCTGTGATACACACGAGGTATGTAAAACGCAGATTTAATTTTATCTCATTACATATCTCGATAAAAAAAAAAAAAAATTACTGGCGTTACTAGTTTATTGAAGAAACATTAATGTTCCCTTAAATTGTATATATACATGCGAATGTTGATCAAAAATTTGCAGGCAACAAAATCATTTAACAGAACTTGATGACAGAGGAACGCGCGTAGTCAAGTGACGCTTATTGCGCGAGTTACCGTATACGAAAATAAATGTACGAGAGTCAAAATTTAGCGTCTACATTGAACTTCAATTTCTCTTTTTGTGATGTAGGAGTAAGAGAAAAAGTAGATGGTACTTGGACGCTACAATACGTCCGAAATTTCTTTTTTTTTCCACTAACAGTTTTATAAAATAAGGTTTAACCTTATGCTGCGCATTGCTCCGATAGGTTCAAAGTAGCATTTCGGCAATTATATTTTGAATTATAGAAGATCAAGTTTTAAAAGAGGAGGTTCTAATTCTATAAAGGTGATAGGTTCATATAGGCTGAAAGAGCACTAAAAAAGACGTTAAATTTTGACTCGGGCAGATCCTTCGCCGTAGAAATTCATGATAGAAAAAGAAAAACATGACAATCTTACAATCAAACACGCAATTGTTTTAAGAAACGACAAAGTAACGTGTGATAATTTTAATTCGTTGTGCGGAAAGAAAAATTCGCGATCAACATATCGCTACTTATCGCTCTCTCTCTCTCTCTTTCGAACAAGTTTCAAGTTCATTCATTATCCCCGTACTATCTCGAGGGACAACAGACATTTCCATTTAATCCCGGGACACGTTTCCCACTTTATCTCGCGCGACCCGGCGCGCTACGCGAGCCATTTTATCTTCGGCTTGACGATTGTGGAGATCAACAGATGGTCGCGCGTTCGAACTTTCGATACTTTTCCAACTTGGTCGGCAACAGACGAGAGACGACGGGACAGGGACATATCGTCGCGAAAGTTTTATCTCGACAACGACGAAAAAAAAAAACACAACGAAGAATGAGGAGAGAGAGAGAGATATCCGTAATTAAAAACAATCCTTTATCCATCGACCCGTGATGCAACGTACACATTTGCGCCGGGAGGAAACCTATTTTCGTCCCGTTTACGCGATGGAACTTGTATGTAGCTACGACGGTTATTTCCTGAAGTTTGCGAAGTAATCTTAGATAGATCTACCCGAGAGATGCTGAAGAGGAGGCGTGAAGCAACGTGACGCCCTTGTGAAATTTTACTGTCTCGAGAAACTCGGGCACCTTCCGAGAACGCGAGAACGGGAGAAGCGTATTCGAAATATGTCAATAATTCGGGCGTTCGAATTTATCGCGAGATTTACATCGAATACACATTTTGCTAATTTATTCCTAAAATTTTCAATATACTCGGCAGTAACTTTTATTGGAAAAATTAAATTTAAAGAGAGAAAAAGAATAGTTTTAATAGAACAAAAACAAAATTAGAAATAAATTTGAGACTAATAAAATTTATCTCTGTATTGAGAATCGAACCTAATTAGCACTTAATTTTTATATAGGTGCAAAAATGTATTTTTGTATGAAGAGATGAAGGCTAACTTAATATAGATGTGCTAACTTAATATGATGATACTTCGACATATATGTATAAGCGCAATACTTGAGAATATCGCGAGAGTATCGAATTTTTCTTTTAATGTTTTTTTTTTTTTAAAAAAAGAGAGAAAAAAGAAACCGGCACCAACGGGAAATTTGTCGAGTGCGGTGATTCGCCGGCGATCTTTTCCTGAGATCGGGGCACAAATCGGATTTCCAGACCTAACGATCAACAAGCGTTGTAACTGCGACCGTAGTAGTGGTGCGGCGGTCTCCACCACCCTCCGCTTCCACCGGACTTATCCACCCTTCATTTCTTCTCTCTTTCCCTTCGAGCCACGGATGGATGAGTTAAGTAATTCCATTGGATGACTCGGAGGGTCCGAAGCAGTTTTCTCCCCGCGGTCGGAGAAGTTCCTAACTATGCTAGAACGTTTTTCCTCTCCTCTCTCCCGACTTCCGAGCCCGAGGAATTCGATTTTAATCATTCATCGCGCGCCGAACTCGAGACGATTTCTTCGCGCGCCTCTTTGAGAGCGGTTCATTCGAATTCATCTCGGAGAAAACGATACGAACGTTCTCCTTTGCGCGCGCGCGCATTTTCTCTCTCTCCCCCTTGAGTCTGACAATAATAAAGCACACGCTTTTCCGCAGCCCGCCAGGCGGAAAGATAATTTACGCCCCAGTTAAGTCCGCCGCAGATTGCGACGCCGGTGGGACAATTAAAGTGCGATTTAAAAAAAAGAAAAAAGAGAAAAATGGCAGATGTAAAACGAGAGTACGTGAGCCGCGCGCACATCCGCCGCCGGTGGATCAAATTACGCAGAATTACGAAGGGAAGGGTTTTCCCCCAAATTGCCGTACCTTTGTTATTTCTTAATGCGAACAAATAAACTGTTTTACTCTCTTTTCTTCCCTTCCCTCGAGGCGCCAATAAAGCATCGCGTCAATCTCTTATTTGTGCAATTTCACAAATACATTCTGTTATCTCGCTCCCCCTTTCTCCCTATTTTTATTTCGTTTATTTGAACGCGCTCAAGAAAAAAACAAAAGAGTAAACAGAACGAGGGGCGATATTTCTGAATTTGAAGTGAGACGACAAATGTGAAAGAAGAAGAAAAATATGTATAACTTTTGATTATTTAGCGGTACAGTTAGGCAAAAGTACCTCTCTCTAAAATTGGACGAGAACGAACTCCGCAGTTCGACAGTTAGAGAAGTTTTCGCCAAGTCGAAATATCGCGCGTAACGATACACGTCGACGAAAATATATTTCTCAAGAAGTAGCGAATATACCTCTCGAAAGTACGAGTTAACAATCTGAATAAATTGCGACGAATCTTAAAACGCGCGGGAATTCAGCGCGGAAAGAAGAAGAAGAAGAAGAAGAGGAAGAATTATAAAACAATGACGCAGTTCCTTCAATTTTTTCTGCGTTTTACTTAGGCATATAAATTTTCCGCTTTTCTCCCCCCCTCCCTGAAAAAGCCCTTATTTAACCGCAATTTGGCGAGTACGCAAATGTTTAAAGATCAACAGATAAATCACGCTGACTGCGACGGATTTCTCCGTTGCCGAAATTTGTACATCGCGCGCGTTCCTGCGCATATTATTTTTAAAAAAATATCGAATCTCTCTTTCTCTCTCTTGCGATGCGATTCGAATCGGTTTAAGCGAGGACATACGAGCATCGAGCGGGGCGTAAATCGAACGCGCCGGGGATGAAATACGTAAATACACGAGATGAAATACCGCAAAGAACGAGCGGCAGCTCTCTCTCTCTCTCTCTCTCGCGCGTGACATAAAATTCCCGCGGGTGCCGTTTTCAATGCTGTGTCCGGACCTGCCGAGAGTACGTCCGTCTTCCTCGTCTCTTCTCCTCTCCTCTCCTCCTCACCCGGAACTCACGAGACTCTTTCCGTCCTTCCAAATCGAATCAATGCAGTCGTGTGAGCTGCAATTGAAGACAATTGGATTTTAATTCGATTCCTTGTCCTCTTTTCGTTTCTCTCTCTCTCTTTTTTTTCTGTCTCTTCGTATCTCGGTCTCGCTTTCTCCGATAATCCGAGACGAATCCACGTGGCAGCTCCCAAGTTACAAGCTCCTCCCTATGATCTCGAATTTCTGAGGGCAAAGATTGAATTACGGCGTTCCTCGGCAAAGGACAGCCGCTTTATTATTTAATCGATCGCGGGATTAAAACGGGATTCGATTACGACGTCGACCGTGGAAGAGACCGTGTTTCCTCTTGTTGTCCCGTTCCGCGATTATTCTCGGTTTTTGCGGAAAAATCCGGTATAGCGCGTGCCGCAAAGCGAGTGACGGATAGAAGCCGAAATTTAATCGAACATATTTTGCCAAAAATAGCACGAGGTCAAAAAAAACACTCTCTTTAATAAAACAATCCGAAATATATAAAACCTTTGAAAAAATAAATTCCTTGAAACCGCTCTGTCTCTCCAATCGAATAAATAATTTTGCGTCCAGTGGACGACTGTTTTTCCAACGTGAAAGAAACATACTATTTTTTATTTCGTTACCGAAAGATTTTTCTTCGCTAAATGACATTTCCGCATAAATAAATACGCTTGTTTCAATTTTGGTCGTTTTTTTTTGCGCTCTCGCGCTAACAGTGTGTTCATTTCAAACTTCCGATGGTTTCCCCGAGAATCTTTTAATCCGGTGTGAAACGCCGCTACTGTTTTGATAACACACTCATACACGCAGCACACACACGGTGGTGGTCATTTGGAAACGGCAGTGAAGGCACCGCGATTATCCGCGGAATGTCGGAAGCCGCAGCCGCGGCCACCGGGCGCCGCCGCCACCACCGCCGCGCTTGAACTAATATTTAAGCAGCGGCTTAAATCGGCAAATGTAGTCCCGTAGGTTAAACCCGGCGAGTTCTGTGTTGCGAGCTCGGCCCGGTCGCGGATTAACCCAATACCTACCCATCCACTTTTGAAATTAACCGGCACCGCGCGCGCGTACATACATATGTACGTATCCCGCGCCGCTGTTCCGCCGCGGAATTTTGACGCTGTCGCGGGAAAATAACTGCGAATAGAATACGTCGCTCTCCCATTCCGCGTCGCCCGCGGCATATATTCGAAGCGACGCGTGACGAAAATTAAATAATATATTTCGTCTCTACAATTACACGCTTCCGCACGCGAGTCTATTAATAATCGACTGTGTGTGTGTACACTGTTGTGGGAAAAATCCAGACAGATACAAGCGAAATGTCGCGGCGCGTGCGAAATTAGATCGCCAATTTCGCGCCCACGACGCTCGAATATCGCTTATAATACCGCGTTTAATGTTCATAACGAAATAATTCAACTAATTTGTTTTCCGCTATGTCAACAATTTCGCAAAACTCGCGCGCGATTTATATATTTCGAGAAACAATAACGCGGCGTGGCGCGGTGCGCGGACGAGCAGACTTTTATAAATTAATTAGCTCGTCTGAAAAGGAAAAGCACACAATCGCCGCGCGGCGTATAAACCGGGGCGGTTAATTGCCCGCCAAATCGCCGGAGCTGCGCAACAACGCGAGAGAGAGAGAGAGAGAGAGAGAGAGAGAGAGAGAGAGAACCTACAAAAAAAAGAGAGAAGAAAGAAAAAAAAACTGGTACGGTAGAAAATTGAGAAATAACGTTGCTCTATCTCTCTCTATCTACGTAAAAAACTCGACGACACTTCGCCCCAACTAACTTGATTTACGAAATTTCCATATTTATGCGGACGACCCCTATCCACCCGAACACTCGCCATCCATCCACTCGTGTTGTATATACTCGCGATCCCCTGACCCGCGTGAATGTTCCACGCCCCAAACCCGCTCTCTCTCGCGCGCGCGTTTTTCTCTCGTGGCGAGGTCGGAATCGCCTCGGGGTCTCTCGGCGGAGAAAAAGAGAAAGAGAGAGATTCTCTCGTTCATGATTAATTTAAATGTGCGAGCGCGAAAAAGCGCTCTGATCCTCAATCGCTTTTCGGCGCTCTCGTTGTACGAAATACAACAAAAAAAAACAAGAGATCGCTGCTGCTCTACCTTTGTCCGGAAATTGCGTTGACACTCAGAAAAGATTCAACGTATTGAGGATCTGTTTGCATATTCGAAAAATTAATGAAAACGCTGCATAATTCATGAAAGGCGCGTGAGAAAACGCTATCCCGAATCGAGGATAACGATGTAACGGCAGATATACAGAGGATAATCTCATAACGTGACATTTTTATGCGCAAATAGAGATTCTGTCAAAATTTCGTTAAAAAAAAAAAGAAATTAAATAAATAAAGTTTCTTAATAAATCAAAACAATCGTGTACATATTATAAGTCCGATAAAATTGTGCGATATCTTTTTCTACTTCGATTATTAGCAACTTTGCTTTTCTCTTTTGCTTTCGCGAATTTATAATTATTCAACTTCGGCGCGATTTTTCCCGGCATATCCCGGCGAGTACGTCAAGTGGAAAGTGGAAGGAAAACACCGGCGTGGATCGCGTTCTCTTTCTTGTTATACCGATAAATCTTCGCATCTCTCTCTCTCTCTCTCTCTTTCTCTCGTTGCGACGGCGGTTTAGTTTAGCCGACAGGAAAATCTCACCGCGATTCTCCTCCGCGTTCTCTTAATCTCCCAATCATGTGGAAGGTTATAGGTCGTTCGCGTGAAATGGAGCGCGGCATTAGCATGGAACAGTCGGCTTCAGCCACGTTCGGTAAACAAACTTCCCCGTCGGTCGACTTCTCCTCTCTCTGTTTCTTTCTCTTTTTCTCTCGCTTACTTTTATTTAAATAATTATTTTTTTTATCGCTACACAGTCGTTTGCATCGTAAAATTCTTCTTGAGAGACTACGTTAAAACAAAATCCTCGCGAATCGTTTTATCGTATCGAATCGTGACCGTATTTGTCTGACATTTACACAAACACACACACACACATACTGTGTTTTCTCGACGCTCTTCCGCCTGCAAAACGTTCTCGTGTTTCTCAAACATAAAATTGCAAACATATGTACTTTCCAACTCGTTTCCATAGCAAAAGAGAGAGAGAGAGACAAGAGAAGCGATCTTCTCGTGTGTCGTCGCAGAATTTCGTTGTGTCTATCCGCAAAAAAATATATACGTGCATGGAACGAGAAGCTGCGTCGGAGTCCGGCGCGCGTGAGAAACATCTCCAGATGTATATATACACATTCGAAGGGCAAAACGCCGACGCGTCCTACCCCCGTCCCGTCGAGCGGGCTCATTCAATATTTACCTGACCAGACCATTGAATATTCCCTCTAAGCAATACATTCGAAGTACGACGAGTAATGCCGCGCCGTCGTGGCGTTGCCAAGAGCTCTGTGTGTATACAGGGTGTCGTTGAGCAACAAATTTCACAGCTACGTGTCACTATAAACATGATGTTACACCAAAGAAAACAAAGAAAACAATAGAGCATGTATCAAAACCTAAAAACAAATAAAAGATAAAAAAAAACATGATATCAATTTTTAAAGCGTGAACATCGCGAGATGACTTTGTTATTTGATGACTGAAATACGCGCGATTGCAAAATTGTAACGTCGAAGCATTTCCGTCGAGAGTAAAACACATTTTTTCTTTTTCTCATCAAATCAACATCATTGATACATTTAATATAAGAAAACGTTGTTTCTCTTCCACGACACCGCGTATATGCGGCAAACCGAGCGAGGCGTCGTCGTTGTCGGCTGTGGAGAGGCCACCGACGGCAGCGAGCGGAGTTGCTTAGAGTAGTGGAGAGGCTACGTATCGAATTTTCACCCCATCTGAGAGCACTCGAATTAATATTGCACGCGATTGCAACCGACCGCGCGCGCACGGCCGCGGATGCGGAAGGTCGCGGGTCATTCGCGCGGAAAGTCGATCTCGTGAGAGATCTGCTTTTAACCGCATCAAAGATGCATCGTTTTTTGTGCTTACGTTCCTTCGGGGGAGGGGGGGGGTGACAAAATGTCGACGCGCCTGTGATGCGCCTCAAATTACACCAATGACAAACTGACGCGAAAATATTCCTTGCGATAACAAAATTAATTCTACAATTTTTTTCTTTTTTTAGTTTTTTTTTTTTTTTACTCGTTATATCCACGTACTTGAGACTCTCTCGCGAAAACATATTTCAAGAACGCTGAGAAGATCGAAGCAAAGCGCACATGCGGGAAATTCCAGATCTCGGAGTAAAGTCACACACGCGGAGGGACTTGTGCGTCGGTCTTCTCTTTATTATTAGGACGCGACGGTAATATCGCGACGGAAATATCATGCGCAAGAAATCGCCGAACCGCATGATCTTTATTCGCGCCGCTGGTTAACCCAGTTTTTCAAGATCAATATGGTCTCGTTACCACTGCAGGTTACAGTAACACATCTTTCGTTTTTTTCGTGAGAGAATTTAAATATTCTCAGTCCCGCGTGTCGTCGTTATTATTTCACACGCCTTTGTGCTCAGTCTTCTCGCACAATTCGCGGCATCTTTGAAAAACAGTCGTATTTTATGTGCTCATATTTCTTTGTCAGCTGAGTTTGAAATATTGAAAGCCATCGGGTTTTAACAAAGTCGTCATACAAATTATTTCTCAACAAAAGCTTCTGTTTGCAATTAAAAAACAAACCTAGTAACATACGACACTATCTATCTAGTGTAAATACGCATAAAATAACCACAAAAACTGCTGTTTCATTTTGTTACATCGAAAACTCCGAGAGAGTCCGGATAATTATATATTCCGTTTAATTAAATAAACGGAAAATTGTTTATACAAGAAAGTTGTTTTAACACTTTGCTGGAATCGGCAATTCAAAACAAAAAGAAGATCGATATATCGATATGCGATATTACGATGTTTGCATAGATAAATCTTATTCCTGCTCAAAACGCGCTAATATAATAGTACTATTGCAAAAATATTTTGTATGCCGCCACGAGTTTAATTCGATGATTCGTCCGCGATCCGGGACTTAAAATCGGCTGTCTTTACCGCGAATCGATTGAGTCCGAGGACTTGTGTCTCTCGTAAATCGATTGCGTCGGAAACACAACGCTGCAGACCTTTATAATCCGACTCGCGAAGAACGAACACTCTACTCGAAAACACTCTGACTTTGTTGATCAAAAAACCATATCGTACAATTTTCAAAATTTTGTCATCGCGAATAAAATTGACTCGATATAGTGAACACGATTGCGAGTCATCTGGCGTGATAATTAGCAGCTTTATCCGCGTTATCGCGAGTTATTAACGCGGCAAAATTTGCGGCGCTTAAAAATAGCGCAAACGAAAATTGTCTATTTCCCGCGCGCGTTCAAAGAAGCATGGGCGAGAACATTACGGACCGATGAGCCGACTAATAATTTTCACAATAATTGATTAATTAATTCGATTCACTGGAGCCGGAATATGCCTGAATAAAGCCGCTAATAGATGTATCAATTAATAAAACCACCCGAGCGTCGATAACTCTCTTGCGAAGTGTACTACGGAAATCGACTACACGGGATGGGATTGCTTTGTGTATCGCGCGCGCGCGCGATTGTTTCTACTCAAAGAGAATCCTCAGCTTATTCTTAGCTCGGTATCTTCTTATTTCGCCAACGTCATGCGTTATGAAAGCTGTTATTTCGATAGCGGGTACGTAGCGTCGATAAGCGACTCAGTTTCATCGCGAAGTAGGTATCGATTTTCCCCTCCGGCTTGATCATTAAATATTGACGATGCAATTTGGCACTAGCAGAATGTGTGACGTCGCTCCACCACGCCGAACGCCGGGAATTTTCTGCAACGAATCGAAGCCGATATTGAAAATCCACTCTCGTGAATTATTAAACGAGCTAATCTTTCGGCTACCGAAACATTTCGAGCAATTGAACTTCGAAATAAAGAGTTTTGTAAATTTTTTCTTTTTGTTAATAAACGCTTCCGTTCTTGTTGTTTTTTGTTTTTTTTAATTAACGGATTTTAAATTGTCGAGAAGCGAGTCGCGGCGAAGAAAATCAAACGCAACAATCGATCTCGTTCAGAAGTAAGGGACGCGTTAAAAACTAAAAGAAGAAGCGGCATTTCCACCCGACTTCTTTCTTTACGTTTTTCTATCCGTAGTGTTTTTTTTTTTCTTTTATTCCCCGACGGTTACATACACGACCGCCGCACGACAGGATTTATTTGGCAAGTTTTTCGAGCGCGGCACCTGTGCGCGTCGACTCGTGAAACTTGCACGACGTTTGTTTCTCGTCTACCCTCCCGCGCGCGCTTACTTTCTTCCTCCCGTGTTTCCCTCTATCTCCGCGCTCGTATATCCCTTTCGTCGGTAATTCCACGCTAATTCCGCCGTTAATTGAATCGTTTCTTGCACGTCCACTTGATCGTTTGTACGGGTCGCTAACCAGGAAAAATATAAATCCTCAAGAAACGATACACGTAATACTTCGAGCAATTACATCGTGAAACGTATTACGCGAAGAACGAAAAAGATAAAAATACATCGCTGCGCGATGAAACAAATGTTGCAGATGAATATTAAAAATGTCGAGGATTGTTCCAAGAGCGAATTTTCGTTTGCCGACGAGTTTTGTTCGGCCGCGAAATGTCACCGACTCGTTTCTCCGGCTTAAAACATCGGCCCCACAGTCTTTCATCACTCGTATGACAAAACCGACGGCGGCCGTTTTAAAGTTCGCCGCGAAAACTTGAAAACGCAGTTTCCGCTTCATTGAAAACAACGTCAAGTTTGATACGCAATATCCAGTGCATCACGGATACGACATCCGACACGACATTTCGTTTTATTGAACATTTCACTTTACACAGAAATGCACTCATGAGTCTCCTACACCGAGATATATCACCGCCGGATGCTACATTTCACGATCATATCAAAACGCGCCTCTTTTTTTTTACAAAATATAATTAATAAATAACGCGCTTGTTAAATAAAAGTAATGCTGTTACAAATAATTTCAATCGCGATTATTCCGCATTATCGACGGCAAAAACCTTGGACATGCACGCGCGCGCATATCGTGCGCAATTTTCACGGAATATAATCTCTCCTCTCCTCGGACCGCCCGCCATTCTCGGTCCATTCTCCGATAGACTCGGTAAACCGCGCGGTTGCACATCGGTGGTGCGGATAAATTTCGGGATGACAGCAAGATGGATGAAAGACTTGAAGAGACCGGCGGCGGCGGCTGTTGCAATTTAAGACGGAGTGGTAGGGTGTAGTACGATTTAAATTTTTCGCCGGCTCGCGAATCCCCGGGGTGCAATTACTCGCGAGATCTCTGGCACAGGGTTGCGAGAAAAAGAGATGAGGGAGTTGGGGTAAAAATACATTCAAGTGCGTCGATTGATTGCACACAATTATCTTGCATTCGAGATGTGTTCGCACGTCCACAAATATAATCACGCAAACCGCGTGACTATTTAAAAAAAAATATATATTTAACAACTGTAAGGGATTTGTCTGGCAACAAAATATACACCGCGAAAATCGAGAATCGCGCGTGTGCACACACACACACAGAGCTATTTGTCGGGAAATAAATTCTAAATCCGGAAATTATGCGTGCGCGCGCGGTTTGTGACAACGTGTTAGCCCGGAATTTCCACAGAGCAGGCAATTGAAAACGTTCAACGGTGTTAATCGGAGGACGGCCGCAATATAAATGTTAACCTCACTCCCGATTGAGCGCGCGCGGTTGTTTTGATCATGCGTTTAACGCGTTCCGAACCGAAACGTTCTCGTCGTTGGGCACATGTCAGTGCTATTGACGAAACAGTTCGTCAGCGGTGAGGTTGCACGTCGCGCTGCCTATATATCGATATCCCCGTTTCGACCGAGATGTAGAGGTATTTCTGGTTCCCGTGAAACAGCGACGCTGACACGTTCGAGCTCGAAGAACACAGTATTTTCCGGGAAATCGCGCGAGAGCCGCGAATTTCAGCGTGAAAGTGAAGACGATCCGTCGTTTTCCGTGAAACTAAATTTTCGCAATGTTGCGATAAGATTATTATTATTATTATTATTACTTTCGTCATTCGTGCTGCGTAAATGTATGTACGAAAAACACGATACAACACACACACCCCCGAGATGTTAAATATCCTTCTTTCCTCGACCGCGTTTAATGTCAAAAAAAATGAAGAAAAAGCGAGAATGACGAGAAGCACCGGAGAGTAAGAAAAACAAGAGTTTCTTCTCCCAATTTAAGTCGACCTTATCTCCCTTCTTGGCCCATAATCGGCTGAAGTAATAAATATATATATATATAAGTCGACCTTATCGAAGTTTATCGCGGCTGTTGTGATAGGTTTGCCCCATAATCCACTGCTTCAAGCTGGGGAAACCCATTAAGGTAGCAGTTGCAACACGGCGCAGGCCGGGAAACAAAACGAGGTAGCGAGAGAGAGAGAGAGAGTGAGAGAGCGCGAGATAGGAAGAGGCAGTCGCGCGCTCTCTCGCCGGAGTGATTAATGTGAATGGATGAAGAAAAACAAAAAAAGAAAACAAAACGGCAGAAAGGCGGGGGATGATGGGGAGAAAAGAAACAACAAATCTGGCGCGAAGTGCAGAACCGACCGTTGTTTTTTTTTCTTTCTTTCTCTCTCTCTCTCTCTCTCTCTATCTCTCTCTTTCTCTTTCCAGAGAAGGCGTCACCGCCCGCCCTGACGAAAATCCGCGTTTCGTTAAAATTCGTTGGAACCGCGCTTAATTGCGAGCCGCGTTAAAATACGACGCGGTCTCCTTTTTAAAAACAACCCGCCGAGAACTTTTCACGCATTCCACCGCAGATATAATGGCGGACTTTCGAGAGATGATTTATTATACGACAACCCTTGGATCATCTTTACTTCGACGAGAAGAGAAAGTGAAGAGAAAACTGAAGAGAGTTAGACCCGCAAAGACAATTAAATATCACCGTAACGAGGTGCGCGCTCTTCGATTCGTCGACGAATCGGTTCATCAAACGCAATATCTTTACCGAAGATCTGACACACGACGAGAATGTCGGTACTATATATCCGATATATCCGATTTCATTCGCGGAACCGGATATAGTCGATTACCGTTTATGATAATCGACTGGCCGGACCGTTTTGTCCGATTTTGCGAACGAGCGGCCCGTTACATAATTAACGACGAATTTTCATGCCATGAATATGAAGCACGGCTAATGAGGGCATTAATATTTCCCCGTCTCCACCCCCTCTCGTCCTTCCGTACTAGGGTACGTATTGCGGTCTAAATCAGGATCAGGCGGATCGCCACGCGTAAATTTCGGATTTTGCATGCATATGTACGTCCGAGAAGAAGGACGTGCGCATGAAGCGCGCGTCCGGGACGAAAAATCACGACACGAGAAGATGAATTCCCGATGGATCTCCCTCGGGCCGTGTGTGTTTATCTCGCGAATGATCGGCATTCCGGATGAGTTTCCTTAACGCGATAAATTCCCGCCCCGACAGCCGATCGGAGGCGCGGGACCGCGTGCGTATTACGCGCGCACAATTACGCGGAACAACGGGTGCGGCAATTTATCGCCGCGCCGGTAAATTTTATTATATACGTATCCGAATGGTATATACGAACGGAGGCACCGATTAATCGCGGGGATTTAATTAATCTAACGTAACGCGGCGCGGAAATGGCCGGGATTATTGCGCGGGGCGTGTAGCGTCGTTTTGCGAGCTCTGTTGCTCCCCTCGCTTATAATCTCTTTGATTATTTTAATTCTTATAATACTGTAAGAATCATTCATACTTTTGGTCACTAGAAGGCAGCACTGGCCATGCAAATGCCTGTCAAGCGCTCTAGCGACGGGTAAGCGAGT
>QVNV01000938.1:0-17870 GCA_014825455.1 Pseudomyrmex pallidus | reverse complement strand
TTTTTTTTTTTTTTTTTTTTTTTTTTTTTTTTTTTTTTTTTATTCAAATAATTATGTATTATTTGGATTGACACAAAACATATACAGTAGCTAAGTTGTCTTAAATTTTGTTTGAGAGATTGATTTGTTATTATTTTCTCCATTGAATGACTGTTATTGGCTAACATTTTTGTGATTTTAGTAAATAATAAAAAAAAATTTATTGAATAAAATACAAATCTCCGAAATTTTTAAATTAACTCAAGTATTACTATCTCTCACATTTAAAGAAATTGCTCTTTTATCTTTCATCAATTTTTTGACTTGTGCTTTTTTTTTTTAAATTGTCTTATTAAATTAGCTTTATGTATAATAAGTAATTTGACATTTTACAGCTCACCAAATATTAAGTTTAACAGGAATAAGCTTTCAACGAAAGAGTATCATTGGTTTTGTAGAATTGACCATTATTCCTCTTAGAGACACTCTCAGATTAGTAAAACTTAATGCAAAACAATGCAGAATATACAGAGTGTGCTTAAATGATACTTATGAAGCTCCTTTTCAATATTTTGATCCATTCCTTGACATCTGTCAGGGAGATAGCAAGCAGTAAGTAAACAATATATATTATTTATATTAATTTTAAATACATCAGTAATAGAATTTATAACATTTCTTAAATTTTGTCAATTTATTTTTATCTAGACGTTCTTTGGAATTTTTTTCAAACATGCATCTAGCAGCTGCACAAAAAGTTGATCCTGACAATAATGCTGGAGAATTAGTAGTACAAATTCCACCAGATGCAGCGCATCTAGTTGCAGAAGGTCGTGCGCTGCGTATTAGCATTGAGTTTTCTTTAGAACAGCCACAAGGAGGTGTTCACTTTGTTGTTCCCTGTGAAGGAAGTTTAGTCGAAGTAAGCTCATATAACATCAATCAAAGTTTAATGGAATTATGTTTCCTGATTGATGTTTTCTGATGTAAACAATTTTTTTTATAGAAAGGAGCGCATATGTATACATATAGTTATGAAAATTCATCTAGATTATGGTTTCCGTGTGTGGATAGCTTTGCTGAACCATGCACTTGGAAATTGGAATTTACAGTCGATGATTCAATGACCGCAGTCTCGTGTGGAGATCTGATTGAAGTAGTATACACACCTGACATGCGCAGAAAAACGTTTCACTACGTGCTCAATACTCCCGCTTGTGCTCCAAATATTGCACTTGCAGTCGGGTATAATATCAAATAAAATAAACTTAAACAGAATGATTAGCAAAAATTTATTTTATAACATATATATGTATAATTATTTTTTAATGAATATATATATTATATACATATATACATATTATAATCTATATTTTATCTATTTTATGATATAATAACATGAAAATTGCTTTTATAGACCGTTCGAGATCTTTGTGGATCCTTACATGCACGAAGTGACTCATTTTTGCCTGCCTCAGCTTTTACCATCGTTGAAAGTATCCGCAAAATACATGCACGAAGCATTCGAATTTTACGAGGAAACTTTGTCAAATCGATATCCATATTCGTGCTACAAACAGGTCTTCGTTGACGAAATAGATGAAGATGTCAACGCTTATGCTACGATGAGTATTTTGAAGTAAGGATAAGTTTTTTTGCATACATTTTGCAATCAAGATCTCTTCTGTACTTTTTTACAAAGATTTGTTTATTTACAGTACAAATTTACTACATTCTACCGCAATTATTGATCAAGTGTATATTACTAAAAAAGCAATGGCACAAGCGGTCGCGGAACAATTTTTTGGTTGTTTTATATCTATGCAAAATTGGTCAGACACATGGTTGCCCAAAGGTATTTCTACGTATCTCACAGGATTATATGCTAAAAAATGTTTTGGCAACAACGAATACAGAGAATGGATTCAATCAGTAAATATATTTATATGTCGGAAAGTTGATATATTTTTGGATTAATTACGTGTTTTTTAATTAAAACAATATTTGTAGGAGTTACAAGAAGTTGTCAAATACGAGGAACAATTTGGTGGCATAATATTGGATCCTTCACAGGCGCCAGCTCCATTGCCTATCGCAGCCAATACACCAGCACCCCCTCCTCGAGTACCTGATCCTGGGTTTTATTTCCCTATTAGAAATTTACATACAATGTCACCGAAGTATATTGAAGTTCTTCGTAAAAAAGCACACTTAATTATGAGAATGTTGGAACACAGAATTGGCCAAGAATTGTTACTCCAAGTAAATATGTCTTGCCCAATCTTCCACATGCAGTAATACGTTGAATACTTGTCAATTCTATGTTCTTTCGTAGGTATTTAATAAACAGTTGTCTCTAGCAGCTAATGCTGCTCAACAGAAGATCGATTCTGGCCTGTGGTCACACATGTTAATTAGCACAAATGTTTTTGCTAAGGCCATTTTCACAGTGACAGGAAAAGACATGTCAGTATTTATAGACCAGTGGGTGAGAACAGGAGGACATGCAAAATTTAGCTTAAGTTTTGTATTTAATAGGAAAAGGTAACTTCTGATCATTTTTTAGATGTTTTAGTTCTTAACTCTTTCGCCACGCGCTTTCCTTTTAAACAAATTTTCTGAAACCAAGATGTGTCTCTCGCCATTATTTAAAACCACTCTAGCCCGACAGAAATATCTTTCTAAAACAATTTTTTGAACTGCAAAAGATGCTTGGTCAGAAAAACGTTTGGAAGAAAATCGCTATAGTGATAACAAAGGAGTTGATTGTTATATTACATACATAGTTTTTACAAAACTTAAAATATACATTATAGAAACACAGTGGAATTAGAAATACGACAAGATACCACACACCAAAGAGGAATTAGGAAATATGTAGGTCCACTCTTAGTCAGCATTCAAGAATTGGATGGTACCTTTAAGCACACGTTGCAAATTGAAGGTACAATGGCAAGAGCGGACATTACTTGTCACAGTAAAAGCCGGAGAAATAAAAAGAAAAAAATTCCACTGTGCACTGGCGAGGAGGTTGACATGGATCTGTCTGCTATGGAGTAAGTCGCAAATCGATTACAAATTTATATACAATAACATATGTGTGCAGTTACATTATTATCAGATGTTCTTAAAATCTTTATACATGTGTGTGTATATATATATATATATTATTTTTACAGCGATTCTCCAGTATTGTGGATCAGACTTGATCCTGAAATGACAATTATGCGATCTGTACAAATTGAACAGCCCGATTATCAGTGGCAATTTCAATTGAGACACGAGAGAGACGTTACAGCTCAGTTAGAAGCGATCGAGGCTCTGCATCATCATTCGACACCCGCCACACGATTGGCACTGACGGATACAATCGAAAACGAACATTGCTATTACAAAGTTAGACTTCGTGCCGCTCACTGTTTGACAAAGGTTAGTTTTCATTTAAAGATATTTAATTTTTTTTTTTTTTTTTTTTTTTTTTTTTTTTTTTTTTTTTTTTTTTTTTTATGTACGTACTCTGTAAACATTTATGTTTGATGCAATTTTTTATTGGTTAAAATGTTGCAAAAACTCTGAAAAAATCACATGGGTTCCTTTATTCAACATTCTATATTAAAGAAAGATTAGTTTTGATATAATTTTTATTTTTTAGAAATTCTTTCACTAAATAGTTAATAAGATTTTCTCATTTTCAAGAATCGCTCGGACATTAATGTCCGAGGTTTACAGGACTAGAATTAATAACGTTACAAATATGTTAATAGGTAACTATGTAACTTATATATTCTCTTGTACAGGTGGCTAATGCGATGGTGGCAACATGGGCTGGTCCACCGGCAATGTTAGCCATATTTCGCAAGTTATTCGGATCGGCGTCCTGCCGACGGATTATTAAGCAAAACAACTTTTCGAATTTTCAACATTATTTTCTGCAAAAGGTAAACGAGAGTTTCCTCTTTATCTTAAAAAAAATAAAATAAAATATATTTACTAACATCTTTTTTTTTTCTAAATTTTTAAACTTACAGACCATACCAGTTGCAATGGCTGGATTACGTAATGCTCACGGTATCTGTCCACCGGAAGTCCTGGCTTTTTTGATGGATCTGTTTAAATACAACGATAACAGCAAAAACAGATATTCGGACAACTATTACAGAGCTGCGCTGATAGAAGCTTTAGGCGCAACTGTAACTCCGGTTGTCAGCTTACAACAAGGGTATGTTACTTGAATTTCAAGTCATAAATTCCAGATAACAAAGTAACTATAAAAGTTAACAGATATATTTTCTTAACTTCGACTTGAAAGAGACCGGCTCGGAAAAATCCGACGGTGTGGATTCGAACTCGGGACCTCTTATTCGCAACCCTCGCACTCAGGCCGCGAGACCACTGGGCCGGTCTCTCTTTCAAGTCGAATTTATCGATTGAAAAGCGAACTTTTTTTTTTTTTTTTTTTTTTTTTTTTTTTTTTTTTTTTTATTACAGAACTGCCATTACAGCAGATTCTTTGTCCATCGATACAAAGGCCATTCTGGAGGAAGTTACCAGAAATTTAAATTTAGAAAAATTGTTACCTTGCTACAAATACACCGTCAGTGTAGCTTGCCTCAAAGTGATACGTATTCTGCAGAAGTTTGGTCATCTTCCAAGCAATCCTCATCTGTTTAGAGCGTATGCAGCATACGGTCAATTTATAGGTAAGATCAATTTATAGTTTTTTATCTATTGATATCTTTTTAATTTTATTGATATCTTTTTAATTTTAAAGTTTTAATTTTTAATTACTTTAGACATCAGGATAGCAGCTTTAGAAGCTTTAGTTGACTTTACTCGTGTGGATGGTAAATCAGAAGACTTAGACTTCTTGTTGGATATGGCGGAAATGGATCCGCATCCTGGTATACGTCACAGACTTGTACGGCTGATGGTGGAGAATCCGCCGTTTGAAAAAGCTCACAAGCATCGCCTGGATAAACCAGACTTAGTTGACCGCATATGGAACTTGATTAAGTAGGGCAGAACATCCAATTTCCATTGTTTTGTTATTTTATATTTCATTTACTGTTTACTTAATAATATATGGTTTTTTTTTATAGTGGCATGTTATCGCACGATGCAAAATTGCGTTGCGATTTAGTGGATTTATATTATACTTTATACGGTACAAAAACACCATTTTGTCTTCCTATTCCTGAACTAGCAGGACTCACAAAACCTAAAAAGAGCGGTCCACAAAGTCCGGGAGATGAAGTAAATCTCGTTTCTGTACGTTATTTTTTATATAATGTAAACAATTTGTTTACTCACATACAATATTTAGTATCCTTGATAAGTGACTGGTATGCATTTGCAGGTGAAGATTCCACCAGTACAGCATGTAAGACACGAATCGGTCGATGAAATTGAGCCTCCTCCAGTCCAAACCAAGAGAAAAATATCTCCAAATAGAGATCTTCCGGGTCCATCCAATTCAGTGGAATATGGACCAGAAGCAAAACGGCAAAAAGTAAACAATGTACGAAATCCTTTATTTTTTTTTATTTTTTTAATTTATGTTAATTTTTTTTATAAATAGAAGTACAATTTATTGTTGCTCGTAGCAAGACGAACGAGGTATTCCTGTACCTAGTGAAGGAAAAGTGAAGTCCGAATATTACAGCGATAATTCCGCATCACTTCCTGGAATCATGGGAACTCCGGGTCCAGTAGGTTTTGAACCAGGCATGTTTAAAAAGGAACAGGACGAACATAAATCCAAGACTGATTCTAGCAATAAGGTATGTAAAGAATTTAGTTTTTTTTTTTAATTATGAAGAATGTATGTAAAATTATTTGTAAATTTTAGCATGTTATGAGAACATAAAGAAGATTTTATAAAACAAAGAAGATTTTTGAAACATAATTGGTTTTGTGCTTTTCAGAGCAAAAAGAAGAAAAAAGACAAGAAAAAACATAAGCATAAGCATCGTCATCATAAACACAAAGATAAAGATAAAAAAGAAAAAGATAAAAATAAGGATAAAGAAAAAGAAAAACCTAAAGACAAGGATTCGTCGGCTTTGAAACTCAAAGATGAAACTCTTAGCTCTGCTAGCTCTAGTCAAAGTCCGGAACCACTTACATCAAATGAGTTTCTTTTTCCCTAGGATCTGAAATATTATGAACTTGAAGAATTATTATAATTCAGTGGTTGTAACATCCAAACCACAAATATTTAAAACATCCAATTCAAAAATATTTAAATATAAATCTTGTAGGATTAAAAAAGCCGATGTTGATACACAAAAATTTATAATTTTCCAAAAGGTTTTCTCCAATTGTACCGACTTTACTTTTATGGTTGTGCGATGAGTAAAACAAACTTTAATTAGGCAAAATAAACCTGTACGTGTATTGACTCGTGTTATCTGAGTATATCATAACATGTTGACATGTTTTTAACAATCAAGTCGACAATTGACATTGTTTCATTTCGCTCACAATCTCTGGTGAATATATTGATTTTTCAAAAGTAACTTCGCAATATACAAATTTATATGTAATTCCATTAAAAAGGAATCAAACTTAGAGTCGACACGTTTTTTTGTGGAGAAAACCTTTTGGAAAATAAATGTTATATTTTTGCAACGTTTTGGTTCTGCAAGATCCATCTTTAAGTATTTTTAAATTATTATGTTTGTTATAGATTTTAAAAATTGTTGTTGTCGTTTTAATTCACGTGATCTGTAAAGAAACTATGTGCTCCTGCAATTCTTATACATTGACTTTTTTATACGAAGAACATTCAATATATATTTAGTGTAAAAAAACAAACAAACAATCAAATGGATATCACTTTTTTACCACAAGTTTTTCTGTACTTACAAAAATACATTATTTTCATAAAATTGAAATTACGTTTGTACATTTATATGCGCATCTCTGTGTTATTTTTTTAATTACAAATTTTTATTGCCGGGAAAAAAAAACTTGTGTTACCGACGGCGCATAGAGACGCGCTCATATTTGAATGGCCGTTGCGCATTAACTACGATGGCGTCCGTGGTGTTGCGGCAATTTCGAAGGGACTAGCAAGTTTTGAAAATTTTGACAACGTTCGAGATAATGGCAGATAGTCAGCAGAGTCGATTTGAAAAGTCCCTCGGATTGCTAACCTCTCGTTTTGTCTCTCTATTGCAGAAAGCAAAGGACGGTGTATTGGATTTAAAAGCTGTGAGTATTCGTCTTCGCGGTACGATCCAAAAAGTTAACCTAAATAACGAGGTTAAGTTATCGCGGGCGTACACGCCATTCTGGGTTGCGGGAATTTTGAAAGAAGTGCTTGGTCACGGGATCGTTGATGCCCGACTCCGTCGGCTCTCCAACTTGTGGATATTTTGTCCACTTTGCGGAGCTTTGTGTTGGCTTTCGGACCATAGTTGACACAATTATACTGTTTTAACGTTGTAACACGTAATCTTACCCTAACCTATAAAGGAAAACGTCATTATATTTCGACAGAGGAAGGTTGATAAGGTATTATCGCTCACATTGCAGGCCGCGGACCTTTTGGAAGTACGACAGAAACGGCGCATTTACGACATTACGAACGTTCTTGAAGGTATCGGTCTCATAGAGAAGAAAAGCAAAAACAGCATTCAATGGAAGTAAGTTTTCACAGGCTTGAAGCAATCTAACTTAGACCTCTAACTGTTCTTTAGGTGCTAATCATAATGTTTATGTTTATCTTATTCCGCAATGTTATTTTACAATTGTTATTCAAGAGGTGCAGGGCCAGGTTGCAACACTCAAGAAGTCAGCGAGAAGGTGACAGACTTGAGAGAGGAACTCAGAAAATTGGAAGATCACGAACAATTATTAGATGCGCATACTCAGTGGATTTTGCAAAGCATAAAAAATATTCAAAATGATATAATAAACAGAAAATATGCCTATATTACCTATGAGGATGTAAAAGAGAACTTTCTGAATCAGTTTGTCCTAGGAATTCAAGCTCCTCCAACCACAGAATTAAAAGTGCCACATGTTTTAAAGGTATTTGAAATACAAACAATATTTGTACAAAAATCTTCAATGTGACTGTTGAAATATTTGTATTTTTATCTTATATTTTTGGTAGAATGGTGTGCAGGATGATTCGACAAGCTACAATATGTTCTTGAAAAGTACTTCTGGAGAAATTAAGGTATATATGGTTCAACCCGAATTAGCTAAAAATTATGACAACAAAATATTAGAAATGAGATTGAAAGAAGAATCAAAAGGCACAAAGCGTGGAAATGAGGATGATGAAAAGAAGGAGGGAGAAGTCATTGTTAAACCAAAGAGGAAGGTTGGCAGGTAAATTATTGCATTTGTGTACAAAAATAAGAGTTTCCGCTTGTGCTCTAATATCGTGTCAGGAATAGCAACACAATATTCTTGACCTGCATAGAGCAAATAGTAATTGTTGATTGATTTTGTAACGGGGATGAATAGTTCTCAAGCTTAAACTATTCATTTGGTTACAAAATATACACACATTTGTATATTACATTCGTATCTCTAAGATTACAATTACATAAGAATACATTGATTGCATTGGACATTTATTTTAGACCACCAAAAACCAAGGCAGATCCAGTATTAACTGACGATGATGAAGATGAAGATCCGGAATTGTTAGAAGCCAAGATACTTCTTCACGACACGAATACATCAGGTACATTTCATTTTGCAATTTTTGAATCTGTTTTTGTCTATTTTCAAGTTTGTATTTATATTATGCAGATATTATTTTTGTTACATGAATTTGAAGAAAACTCACATTGCAATAATAATTTTGTTACAGATAGTGTTCAAAGAGATTTGGAATTTTTCGAACAACTCTATTCCGATTGTGAGTAAAACAATTAACTTGTCATATTTTTTATGTGTTTGAAAAAAAATTCACTGTTGAATTTTATATTTGCAGTTTACGGTCCATTAATGAGACTGAGTCCACCACCGGGAGAGAAAGATTATCAGTTCAATCTTAGTGACGCCGAGGGCATTTGTGATCTATTTGACATTACGACGTAATGAGCATCGTGTTATTAGAATTCCGATATTTGTAAAAGAGTGAACTGTGCCAACAACAAAACAACAGCAAAAAAAAAAAAAAATTAAGAATTTAAAATATTGTTGAAATGACAGAACTTATGCGTATGATTTTTAGAAATGTAGAGATTTACAGATCGCGATCATTGGAAATGTGCAGTATTTTTTTATTAAAGTACGAAAAGCTGATGCGGAACAATTGTGAGAACAGTCTCGTATAATTTTGACCGGTGGTTTGTACAATATGATGAATAACGTCGAAACATTGTTTTTAAGAATGTTTGTTACACGTTTGTAAAGATCACATTTGCAACGTCGCACGCACACGCGCATACACACACACACCTACACACATTGTAATTTACATTATTACAAAAAAAAAGCTTGCTTTATGGAGGATTATTATAGTGTAATTTGAAACTTGTAATGTAAAAAAAACATCGAAGAGAGGAATATGTATATTATAGCATGTCATAAAGTAAGCTTTGTTTTCCCGCAACGTTTACATGTTGGCATTGTAAAACTTTATGTACAGGTTCCCATAAAAGTGTTCCATGTATATCGCGACATTCATGGGATAATGAATGTATATTATGTACACAATCATGCAAATAATTCTGCATTTTTAAATATTTTATCGTAATTATATGTGTCTTCTCATCTTTATTGCTGATGCCTGTATCTACCTTGTATGTACAGTATATATATATATATATATATATATATATATATATATATATATATATGTATCTTATTGCGTAAAACACGCGTGATATATCAGTCAATTGTAAAGAAAATTCACATATCTCGCATATTTCTTGTTACTTGAATATATATACTTATATATATACATACACACACACACACATAGACACAAGTCAAGTTGCGGATATATATATATTTAGAATTACGGCCAATTTTTTCACTTTTCGATAACTTTATCCTCCAGATATATATTGATATATACAGATATATAAAAATGTACCAATTCTGGAAAATTATCTTTTGGATAAAGTTATCGGAGAACTTATCTAGAAGTGAAAAAATTGGGTGTTTAGTCGCGCAATCCGTAGCGAGATTATCGACTCTCATCGCGCTCTGCTTTACCGGAAAGATGCGTATACATAGGTAGGCTGCGCTACGCAATCGATTCGAGTAGAAAAATGCTTTTTATTGCCCGGTTTCGTGACGCGTCCTCACCAAGGACAGATAAGAATGGATTCGACCGATTTCGTCATCACCGTCGACGACGGACGCGCGTGTTCCGGCGACGACGCGGGACGAGACGTCGAGGAGTTTAGTCAACGTCGTCGCGTCACAGCGAGCTTTTCAAATGTACCGACAGCACATGTGTACATACAGAACGCCGCGGCCTGTCACGGTGTATCTTCCGTCGAGCGTCGAAACTTTGCGCTCCTATAGCTTTCGATAACGTTAAAAAAACAGGTAACTGATTAATTTACGCATTAAAGGAAAATCCACACCGTGTGTGACGCAATGCATTGGAAAATTACGAAACACGTGCGTCATATATCGATAGAAGAATTTTTAGATAAAAAAGTATGGAAGATAGAGAAAAATTAATTTGAAGCTAAAATAAGCAACAACTGTAGTATATTTTTTTATATGATAATGATATTTAAAAAAAAACGTTTATACATTTGTTTGCGATACAGCGACGCCGAGAATGCGTGTGATATTGGTGAAATTTCGCGAAATCTCGCAGAAATATCCGATCGTTCGAGGAATGGCATCCTACTCGATCATATGGCCAACCGGATGCCTGTTGCAACAGAAAATAACGGGGAGAGAGGAGTTCAATTTCACCGAGGCTCTGCGGTTCAGTCTGTACGGTGGTTTTTACGTAGCGCCCACTCTATATTGCTGGATAAAATGTTCGTCTTACTTTTGGCCAAAAGCGAATTTAAAGTCTGCTATTACTAAGGTGTGTGCACATAATATTTTATTAGAAACAAAACTTGTTCAGACACACACACACACTATATATATATTTACAGGTTTGATATTTAAGTTCTTTAAAGAATATTTTCGTGCGAAGAGAAAACATTTTTATATGATGTGAAAAAAAATAATAATGAATTATTGTTTAATAATAATAATAATGAAAACAATTGATTTTTACAGGCTTTAGTTGAACAAGTGACGTACACTCCCGCAGCTATGTGTTCCTTCTTTTTTGGCATGAGTTTTCTTGAATTAAAGCCAGTTTCGGAATGTATCGAAGAGGTCAAACTTAAATTTTGGCCAACGTATAAGGTATATCGCACATAAGATTTGTGCTTTTTTTTTTTTAATTGGAAATAAAGAAAATAATTAATGAAATACAGATAGGTCTTACGAGCCGATCGCAGGGTGTTGTGTGGAAAAATATGCGTGTCTATATATATATATATATACATAAAATTTACATGTGAACACATATATATATGTTCACATGTAAATTTTTTTTACACGTGAGTTTTGAATTGAAATTTCAATTCCTAAATTCATATAGGATGCTATACTTGCATCTCATATGTGACAAACCCCGAATACTCCCCTAACTAATTTTTAAAATATTGCGAAAAAAAACTTGTCATATATGAGATGGAAGTATAACATCCTATATGAATTTAGGAATTTAAATTTTAATTCAAAACTCACGTGTAAAAAAAATTTACATGTGAACATAAATTATATATGTACGCATATAGATGACAGATGATACATCTCAGTGAGCTCACCAGAGAGACAGAGAGCGACTTTTAAAAATCATCCAAATATGTTCTAGTCGGATTCGAACCTGAGATCTTTCGGTTACTAGTCCCGCACAGACCAACTGAGCTATAAGTCGCTCTATGTACGCATATATATATATAGACACGCATATTTTTCCGCACAACACCCTGCGATCGGCTCGTAAGACCTATCTGTATTTCATAGTTAGTAACTTTCTCGAGCCTTTATATTCTCTATTAATTATTAAAATAATTAATGTAAGATTTTGTTTTTCTTAGGTCGCTATTTGCGTGTGGCCGATCCTGCAAACGATCAACTTCACTCTAGTCCCAGAACAAAATCGCGTTGTATACGTTAGTGTGTGCAGTTTAATGTGGACGTGTTTCCTCGCTTATATGAAAGCTCTTCAGGCCAAGCGACAACAGATAGCAGACGCAACCGACGTCAATTCCAAAATTATATTAGAAAGCAAAACGCAAACCAACGAAAGAGGCTTGCTGCTTTCTTTGTTGCGATAGATTTTTTTTTAAACGAAAATTGTGTGTATGTGAGTCGTGCCGTTAGTTAAATTGTACATAGTTTTTAGGACGTGTTCCGTAATTGGAAACGAAAGAGAATTTATTATTGTTGACATAATTTTCACATGTATATATACATATATATATCTGTGATAGATCCTGATAGATCCGCAGTACAAAAATACATTACTTGCCCATCTTTACGCGGGTATGTAAATTACTGTTGCGCGCAGTAATTAAAACAAAAAAAAGTGAAAGTACTTTTTTAGACAAGTATTTTTAAATACAAAAAGAATGTAACGATGATTAAGAAGAAAAATCTGACGAAATACAGAACGAAATTTAAGATCTCTTTAATTGCTCGTACTTATTTTCGAGTGTATCGGACATTCTTTTTTCCTTTCCGCAGTGTGTATTACAATTTACCACGAAGTACTCTATTTTTTATCCAACAATATATTGTATGTAAAAATTTCATTTAGCTAACGGAGACCAAAACCTTTTTTTTTTTTTTTTTTTTGAAACATCGGAGAACATCCAATCCAATATGGCTATAGCGAGTGTTCGAGCTGTCAAATAAAACCCGAGTTCTCGCGTTTGAAAATTCTCTCGGGAAGATATATACATCTCATGAGTCTCAAACCACACAGCGAAACAGGACTTACCTCGTTCAACTCAGATCGCGATTAACGCGCACGAGATGTATCGGTGGCGTGCGTCACGCGCAATCGAGAGAGATTTATTGCGATGCAAGCTAGGGTTACATCACGAGACTCGATGAGTAAAGTGAACAACTTGTAGCGCATGAAATCGCGCGCGTTTTTATTTCCCAGAAGTGTGTTGTTCTGCATGTAAAATGGCTCGTACCTCAATATCGGCGCAATGCGATTCGGTCGCGTCGTACATGGATGGGGTTCACGTCAAAATCGCAGAGGCCTACAAACCGCCGAGGAAGATCGGTCTACCTGCGGCTTACAACAACCGTTTACCTGACGTGTCCAAGATGATGTACGATTTTAGCTTGGAGAAATCGGTACTCGAGAAGGTAAGCCGCAATTTGTTGCCAAACCAAACAAAACGCTATTAAACTACAATTCATCGAACATGTGAGTTTAATATTCTGTGTGACACGCTACATAAAAAAAATGACTTTTACGACTTGTTGTTTGAACCGACTTAATTTCTTGACTTAGTGAATTACTTTGTGATCAGATGTACGAGTGGCGTAAGGCTAGACAGTCCAGCAACAAGGCACGTCAAGCTCGTTTAGAAGAGAAGAGGAGAAAAGAGAAGGAAGAGAGCTCCCCGTCACCTCCACCTATCTCACCTGACTGCATGAAACAATTGCCTATTAGTACAGCACCCGCTCCAGAAACAACAATACTCAAACCGCAACTTTTGTCACCTTCCAATGATCTTCACGATCTTCAGGATCATGTGAAAATCAATGGAGGTCTGGATTTTGCTGACTTTGATAACGACACGAGCAGTCCTTTTGACAATATGGAATTGAAAACCATCAACGATATGGAAGAATTGGCGCAGGTTAAAATAAAATTATCATATATTTTACACTTCTACACATATGTAGCATCCATAATTATAGAAATATGATAATCATGTTTAAGCTTTGTATGTTTTGTTTTGCCTGTAGGTCTTACAACCTACTTCACAATGGATACCGGCAGGAAAATTGGAGAATATTATAAATGAACTAACAATGGATGAAATTACAGAGATTCATAAGGAAGAAAAAGTTGACGAGATGAAAAATCAAGTGGACAGTCAAACTGATGCGGATACGCATACCGATGTTGAAAACCACCGCAGTGTTTCAGTAATAATGCAAGAACTTCAAAAGGAACTGGAACGACCTGTTATGGAGGTAACAAAACTTTTTTTTACAACAATCTTGGAATGTAAAATCCAATTAAAACGACTCTCTTCTAACGACAGAATTGGAAGCCGTGGCCTGATTTGGAAAGTCCGGATAGCGATACGTGCGCAACTCCGAAGCGCAGCGAAACGACGTCGCCGAATCACGCGAGGTCGCCAGTGGACTTGTTGTCGGGCATGACGGAGGATGATCGAAAGTTGATCATGCAGTTAGGTGACATGGGATTTTCCATGAGTAGAGCAACGCGTGCGGTTTTGAAATTAGGTCGGGTACATGAAAAGAAGATCGTAGAATTTTTATTGGCCGTCCAAACTTTAGAGGAAAGTGGTATTCCAGGTGACTATGCCGAGAAGGCGCTTATGCTCACGCAACATGATCAATACAAAGCAAAACTGTACTACGAAAATTTACGTACATTAAAAGATTTAGGATTTCCCGAAGATGAAGCTTCTGAGACTTTAGTCAAGTGTAATTTCGATCGTGATAAAGCATTAGATCTTCTGATCGCTGAGTGAACGATCTGTCATCCCTCAGAAAAAGAAAAAAAAACATTTAAGCTATAAAATTTATTTTTTGTAATTTAATTTTGTGCGGAAAAAAATATGTGTGCAAGTAAAAATTGAAATTTTATATATTGCACTTTGAGAAAAACGAGGGAATATACATTTGCATAAAAAAATATATATACATATATAACAACGTATATATTTTAATAATAAAAAAAAAGATAGTATTCAATGAGGCTAGTCTTGAGACTAATAAAAAACCTAAACAAAGCTATATTTAATAGTATACTTGTGTAATGCTTAACATCGATGTAACTTCTTTCGTGTCTGTGTTACGTTATGGAATATTGAATTTCTACCGGGCATTAAGTAAACGAAACCAGCCGATTCTGCTCCGCGGGGGGGATGAATTTTAATCACAAAAAAAAAAAAAAAAATTAGATTTGTCATCAAAAAATTTCAATCGTATGCGCAACAATGATTTTATTTTCCTAACATTTTTTATATATATACAGAAATATAATTAGATACCTAATGAAAAAGAGAGTTTGCATCAATTGATGGTGTGCCAATGAAGCTTAATTGTTGTATTCGAGTGTGTAGCAAATGCGTTAGCGCAACTGCAAAGTTGAAGAAAAACTTGATATAAAAACTGAAATTACTCAGGTACTACGTTATTATTTTGTACACGTTACCTTTTACTGCAACACAGAGCTGTCGTTACAACCGAGTCCGCGTAACAACTGATGCCGATTATAATCCACGCTTCTGTGAATATAGGCTGCTGACACTGAGAATTCACGCAGATGCTGGTGGGTCCGTTCGTTAACAAATTGTACAAAGTGTAGGATAATGTGAAGTCGAGTTTGGCGTTCTTAAAAAGCGGTCTGTAGAATATTGTTACTTTTGTGGAAGAAACATCGAGCGTGTGCTTGTATCTAAAATACAAATTTTTTTGCGTGAAACTAATATGTGCAGAAAAAGGAACGAGATTCCTATTTTTTATCGAAACTTCTCTTCTGTTACCTGTCGGTATAAACTTTTCTCAATGCTAATTCCCACAGAGAACAGATTGCGTTCTCGTGGATCTCGTGAATCTTTAGAAGCTGTCGCGGCAATTCGATTATAACGTCGGTGTTCATTTCGTACAAGCTTTTCATTTCTACATATAACTTTATATTTGTGTTTATCACACTGGCGTCGTAATGCGTCTTGAAACATCTGTGATTTGTATACATATATATATATATACGCATATAGATTGTAAATTACTTTATACACACACATATCTCAAAGTAAAACAACAGTGTGTTTGTGAGATTTATTTTTGTTTTTCCATTTGCAGACACTTTTCTCTCTTGATTAACACTTTTTCAAAGAGAGCTTACCCACACGTTACTCGAAGTTGCGAAAGCAGTTGAAATAGAAGTGGATACGACATGTAATTCAAATATTTGTTCGCGTGAAATCGAATGCAAGGAGACGAGGAGAAACCGTTCAGCGGTAGATACTTCAACCTGTGCAAATATTTGTACAAAACTTAAAACAAAAAAACACCCTATATTCTTTAATTTTAATATGTATGTGCGTGTGCAAATTGTGCGCAAATTTACGACAACCATGATGCAAAGAGATAAAGTGCTTATTTTGTAAAAAAAAACTGCAATAACGTGAGTGAAATAACAACCTGTTGAAACATACAGAGATCATGGCAAGTTCGGAGGCTACTGTCAATCTGTTGGGTAGTTCTTTCAACAGATTGTGATCTGCGTACAACTCTTTCAGCCTTGGTAGAGAACCGGTCCATTCTGGTAGCGCGACAATCTGATTGTCCGAGACGGACAATATCTCCAGATTGCTCAGTTGACTCATTTCTGTTATTATTTGTCTTTTTTAAATCAAATAAATTTCTTCGATTTTCTCGCAACTGAACACATCTAGCGATCACACTTACCAAATGGTAATCTTTCTATGAAGTTATCATTCAAGTAGAGAGAGTGTAGATTGCTCAAATTACCTATACAGGACGGTATTCGCTCCAATTTATTGTCACTTAAATCCAGTACTGTTAACTGGGTCATCTTGCCAAGTTCAACAGGTAGTTGTTTGATCAGATTGCCGTACATGTACAAGTTGGTCACATTAAACAGTTCCATGATCCATGATGGCAAAGTAGTGAGCTTGTTCCATTTGAGATATATTTCCCTGATGTGACTACCGTGCGATCTTATAACTTCCGGAAATTCCACCAGGCCTCGACAGTTCCAGTGCAATATGAATTTGCTTTTGATCTCGTTTGCCATCTCCAAATCATCTGGATCCATATTTTAAACAAGATTAGTTAGAGCAGGGTATCTTGAGGCGCTAGAGCCAACGGTGACAGTCAGAATCGGTAGGATTTCGCGTTGTGTTTTCTAGGTTGACACAAGCAAGCATATGCCCAAAATAACTCTTGCCTGCCTGCTTGCTATATTTATATTAATAAACTTTTGCGACGTCGGACAAAAAACTGTCACGAAAGATACGTTTTGTCATTTCGCACAATTGTTCGAGATCGGTATGCGATCGGTTTTCGAAGTAAAATGCTTCGCACGTAAGAGGTAAATCAACATTTTGACGTTTTTTGGTCTTCTGCGGCAACTTCATAACTGGATTATTAGTTGGGAGTAAAGAGAATGATATGTTAGTATCTTGTATTTAATTTGTTTGAACAATAAAATGGAATACAAATGCAAGTTACAACATAAATATATACTTTTTCGTTCTTTTTTTCTGCGACGATAAATCCAGCAATTCACTTTTGTTCTGCTTATCGTTTGCTCGCTTAGAATTTGTTTCTCTCCCGCTTATAAAATTATTCTTGGCAATCATTTTCCTGTCACTTTGCACATGCGCAAAACATCCCTGAGCGAATAACATGCTACCTATCACTGCTATCAGCTATCAGCTATCAGCTGATCCGTAGTAACCATAGACATATAAGAAATAGACTGCGCGTAAGAGAGGAAGTGAGTCAAAACTCGGAGCGAGACGCGAGACAGATATTTTCGCTCGTGTTTCTGTCTCAGGGTGCGATTACATGGAGCGCGGAAACGCGGAAACGCGGAAACGCGGAAGCCAAAAGTAACTAAACTTTACTAGATCTCTGTA
>QVNV01000923.1:0-30016 GCA_014825455.1 Pseudomyrmex pallidus | reverse complement strand
TATGTACATGATAATTGTGGGAAACAGAATAGAGAATCGATAAGAGAAGTTTTTGATGAAGCTTATAATTTCGTTACTTTAGTATCTAACTTTTCTCTTTTTTGTATGTGTTTTTTATTCAACTTTTTCGGGCTTTTCTCACCGATATAATTTCACGAAAATACGGAAACGACAAGTTTGACACACATATGGGTGCCGAGAACTGATCCATTTGATCCATTACTAAATACTCCCATACAATTTACTTCGGGAGAAACTTATTACCGCTACTTCGTTTCTATTGCATAATGTATTCCGCTCGCAAGATGATGTTACATTCGGCGAATGCGCAGCGTGCTATACGTCGCGATAATTCTCCAAATTAAATTGCAAATGCCGACGTATTCCCAAGCAGCGTGATATACGGCAACGGGTTAATTTGATTCATCTAGGTTGTAAATATATCTTTCCCGAAAACCCGCCCCGCGCGCGATTAACAATGCGCATGCGGTAGATGAAAGCGCGTCCGCAACAAAATATTACTTGAATTATAAGCCCGGGCGCGCGCGCGCGCGCGTTATAATTCTTCTCTGTAACTCGCAAACGTCAGCCGGGAGAAACTGTGTTATCGCTCGCTAAAATATAAAAGCAATCATCCGTATTTTTATCGCTTGAAAAATTTTAATTACAAGAGACAGAGAAAACGTTAAAATATTTGAAGAAATAATTTTTAAATTAATTCAGAATATGCAAAGCGAGTTCGGGGAAGACATTTTGTTGATACCGAGAATACGACGAAGGTCGGGGAGGCCTAATTACACCGTCGAACGCAAAGAAATCGAGAACCCCGATATACTTCGCGACGATCAAGTTTCCGTATCTTTCGTGTCGGGGGAATAGCTACGAGGAGCCAATTATGGTTTCCTTCGTCATTGTCGAGGCCGAAGAGGCTCACATTACACACACACATATATATATATATACACATAGCGAGAGAAGAAGAAGAAGAAGCGGGGCTGAGAAAAACGCGATAGCGAGAATCGTCTCTCGCGGAGGGTTGAAACTATTTTGTGCGGGCTTTGTGCCCGATGACGAGTATGACAGGCACGTAAACGACGCGTTTCCGGTCTACGCAAAACGACAGATGCTGATACCGGCGAAGGGCTATGCGGGACGGACGAGGTAGGCGTGTCGGTCATAGGCACGTACATTTTGTACTTATGAAGACGTAGCGGAATTAATGGGGTTGGTGTATGTTATTACGGGGGTCGGGAATGTGCGCCACGCTCGGTGTCGTCGCTCTCTTCTTGGCGCTCGGTGTAACTCGACATTAAAGACCAACTTAAATTGCACATGTAACATTTCTATCTTACTGTTGGAATTATAACCGGCGGTAAGTCTCTGTCCGTTTCACCTTGAAATATTCCGTCACGGTTCACTGATCCGAATTTTAATGTTAATTAACTCTTGCGAATTAATACACGGAAGAACGGACTAGCTGGGAGTCGCGCGAACGGTTGGTGTCGTGTTTTATACACTTGAGCGATCCATTTTTATAAGCGATATACTGCAAATATTTACCTTAATGATTCACGTGTGAAACACGTATCCCGCTACATTTGGAAACAACATACGTGCGATGAAAAATAACAACGAACAACTTGTTAAGAATGCCGACGTTTACAAAACAATTAAGTGACAAAATAACAATCTAATTAATCGAATCGCCGAGCAAGTTAAATTGTAAATATAGCTCGGGTGAAAATTTCAACAAAAAATATGTAAACTAATAAATCGCACTTCCGTGATACACATTGCGCAAGCAACGTTTAAACACGTTTCAGCAATTTAAATAATTGCAAATAAATTTAATTAAAAACTTTTTACAACCCGATACCTGAACTCCCGATCGCATCAATCGCGTTAATTACAAGATTGACAATGAGAAGGATGAGCGGTCGTGTCAATTTCGTTCGGGGAAAGAAATTAGCGGCCGCTGGTTCCAGAAGCGTTGAAGAACGTGAGAAGGAATGAGTTCGGGCCGATAATGTGGGCGACCGACGATGCGTCAATATTGAATCGACGACTGGAGAGAAAACGTTGTGTACGAGAGCGTGAAGTGGTCGTGCTCGTTTTGAGACTGACAACGGGACCGATAAAACTTTATCGTCCATTCCTGGAAGCGACGTTCGAGAAAGAAATATCAGTGAACGAGTGAAAGAGAGTTGGAGAAGAATGTCTTCTCAAGACATACAACTTTCTCATTCCCGCTCTTCTTCCGTTCCCCTTTCCCGGAGAACGCTAAATCCGTCGACAGCTCGAAATTCCCATCCTCCCCGTGCACTCGAGACCACCCTCCCTCCCCCCCGAAAAGCGAAGAGGCTTCCGGTAACTGGACTGGAGTTACCCGGAGTTTTTAATTCGCGGGAGAGCGCGCAAATTTCGTCTCGAGATACATCACACTAACAAGCTTTTAAGTAGGTAAAGTTACGAACTCGAGATCTCGAGATTTATTACACCGGAAAGATTTTAACTAATATTTCTGATTAACAGGCAACATTTTGAGATTTGTCGTTCTCGAAAACAATTTTCGATAGCTAGTTTATCTAGACCGGAAATTTGTAACGATAACTGCAGGTTATTACTACATACATATCTAGATATATATTTTTGTTTCGCTTTAATTTTTTAATTCAATTAGTATTTTCATATTGATGTTTTATAATATTTCTTCGCGTAAAACAATTCTAATTGTCTCGAAAGAGGAATTGACTCTGTGTAACGATTGCGCGGTTGAAATTTACGAGAACTACAATGTACGCAGTCTCGCGTGAATATGATTTATTAAATATCCTGTGACATTTCTCAAAAAAAGAAATGTATTGATAGCAGTTTCCGCTGCTGATGACAGTATCGAGTCCAAAGCATTCCGATCGATGAACGAAGATCATCAAAAATTAACAAAGAAATAACGGTAGCAGTAAATTTATCGCGGTGTCGTTATTGTCACGCATTTATCACTGATTCTCGTCGAAAAGTTTTTAATGCCCTCGCCACGCGCCACAATTTCATGAATACAAACGTCTGGATAAGAGTGTCATATCAATTGTTGTTTACATCACCAAAATGGAAAAAAGATTGCTCAATCAGTGCCCGGTTATCTCTCATGTCGAGCGCGAAGATAAAGTCGCTACGCAACTGAAGCTGATAATCTGGGGTTAGCACTGCTGTTCAAAATCTGAACAAATAATTCCCTTGACGACGTTTTCGGGGAAGATGAATTGACGTATCTGTTCTTAACGTATCATAAACAGACACGCTCTTCCACGTTGATATTTACACAATCGCACGCGTCACTCAAATAACAGAAATCTTATTTGTGTAAACCGTCTCCGAAACGTCGATCTTTTTAAGAGAATAAACGGAGAGAGATTCACACTCCAAATATATATTTTTGTAAAACTGACTTTCCTGGAAAAACCGTTTAATCAGCAGTCATCGCAATCGTAACCTTACATTCGACATTCAGCACTTTCTAATGCTGACAACGTTTCGGAAAACGATTTCGATTATCGCCGGAAACGCACGGCGGACGCGGAGGAGCGGTTTTTCGATTCGGGCGCGGGGAGGTGAGTTGATTTCAAATCAAGATAGTTCCGGAAGCGAACGATGCAGTTGGGTGTTCGCGATGAAAATAAATCAAGCCTCCGGGTTAGACCGCCGGGAGAGTGCCTCCACTCTCTCTCGCACATACTCTCTCTTTCTCTCTCGCATTAATAAAACGTGAACCGGACAGCGGGGAATAATAATACGATTGACGGAATTATGGTTAATTGACACCTATCGATCGTTTACGATAATGGACCAATTAAAAATCAGTGCTCTTGTCGGTTGTTTATGTCGCGCGCCGACTGCATTCACGCTCTCGCTTCAGTCGCGTCGCTCTGCCGAATTTGCGAAAATTCTGACGACGCTCGCATTTGCGATGCAAAATAATGCGTTAAAATTCCGCTCGGACTGTCGTCTCGCGTCCGCGGTTGTAACTCGGCCGACGATCTTTTTTGTTTCTCCCTTTTCGACGAAAAGCTACGCCGATGAAAAAAAATATAAAAATATAAAAATATAAAAAAATAAAGAAAATGAAGGATATTCAAATTTCACTCTCTTTCAGCTGGAAGAGAGTCTCTCATTTCTGTTTCTACAGTTCCATGTCTACATTTTGCAAAAAATAATATAAATGCACGCTTTCAGTTATTTTTTATATTTTTTCTTTGAAATTTTGCTCTTAAAAAACTCGCCGGCGCGAAATTAATGTTAATTGTCCTTTATTTCTTCTTCGAAGGAAAAATCACGTATCAATACTCCCACGCATGCAGCGACTTATCTCGGAAGACAGTCTCGAATGAAGTGGTTTTTACGAAGCAGGACAATGGCCCCTTATCGCGCATTACAATGCCGGTAGTTTATTTTTATTTTACATAAAATCGAATCGTTCCGCACATGCATCTTATGTGTGTGTACAAGGAATTCTTTTACGGTTACTGAAGACGTTAAAGTCGAAGCGATAAGGGATTTCGACGGATAGGCATCACCATCGTTTTAACAAGATTATTCTTTAAAGAAGAAAAGCATTTTCCGAGTCACCGCTTAACGTTTTTGTCTCGTATACCTTCTGGTTTGTGAATATATTCATGAGGTGGCCGGCGTATCGACCGGCACTCGTCGAAACTTCGGGACCACCATTTTGAATCACAGGTGTAAAAGAACGCAGTTAACTGCCCGTAACAGCCGTGAAGTGTGCGCGAATGGCGACGTTTATGGCCAAGTTGCAAATTTGCGCGAAGCTACGCTCGGTGGTCGCCGGGCAGCCAGCGCAAACGATTTTCGAATATGATCGGCAATTTTGAAGAAAAAAGATAAAGAAATAAATATAGTTTGAATACGTTTGTGTGAAAAATATTATTGTTGATCCAAAGAGAGAAACAGAGAGAATATTAGGCAATAAATTTCCTTCAAGACATTGTGAAAAAAGTAACAATTAAGCTGCTGTCTAATTTAATGCTGACAGCTCAGAGTTAAATTAATAGCTCGCGCCTTCGTGGTGACTAGAAAATCTAAGAAAGAAATATCCTACGTGTTTAAATTCCTTCTGCATGTACGACGTCGGTCATTCTCGTGTCAAGATATTGAATTAATCAAGGAAAAGGAATTGCTCTTGTCGCGCGACTTCGCGGATATGTGCATTATCGATACATCAGCGCGGTTTCGCTCGAACGCGTTCGTCGCCAAAGTACACTGGAGCGGAGCTTTAATGGAGGATATATATATATATATATATATGTGTGTGTGTGTGTGTGTACATATATATGTATAATATATACATATATATATGTATATAATATATGTACGCATATGTATAGCGAGTATTGGGAGTGTGTGTGTGTGTGTGTATTTCGCAACACCGCATCGCCCGGGCGCACAATAAACCGATGTGTATTCGAAGGGGCTTAACTAGACGAACTATTCCCGCGCAGTTTCTATTAGTAAATCACCCGCGCACTGCATGGCATAGATAACGACCCCGTGGCGCAGCGACAATGCCTTCGACGGGGAGAGACTTAATTAAGTATATATTAATTAAAATCGCTTCCACACCCCTTCTCCTCTTCCTCCTTCCTGTCACCAGCCATATACGCCTTGTTACAATGTTTCTCTCCCGCTTTATCCGCCGCCTGGCCCGTTCGGCTCGCGCATGCCGTCGAATATTTGCGAAAATTAAATTTCCAACGCGTTCGACATCGAGCACTCCAAGTAAATAGACAAAAATTTCATACACGGCGCACACGCGCTAGTGACAATAAATGAACTCGAATTGCATCTGTCTACAAACTCGCAAATATAACGGCAGAGATAAAAAGTTTTTTCTTCGAGCAATTCCTTCCTTTTAAAAAAGGATTAAAAATCTGTCACTGTGAAAGTTCAATCGATTTAATTGCACGCGCGTACCCGTCGAATAGTACGCGAGCATAAATTACGCTACGACGATTCGACCGGAGTTATTCAAGCTCGGCATATGGCTTTGAACAGATCAGCGGGTCTGAAAAGGTTCAGCGACGAAGCGCCGGCGGCGATCTCAGATTTCGCGTCAATTATTCGGACTTAATAAAAATATACGATACACGCGCGGCGGTCGCACAAAGAAGAGGAGAAAGGGGAAAAAGATCGTCTCTCCTCCCCTCGTCTCTCTCTCTTTCTCTCTCTCTCGCAAAATGCAACGTCAAGGAGACGAATCGGTGACATCGGAGAGAGGCACCCTTGTTAACGTTTCCGTCGTCCGTCTCCTTTTGTCGGGACCCCAACCCTTTCTCTCCCGGCCGACTTTTAAATCGCGCACCGGTCGGAGACGCGTCGAATAATTTATAATGCGATCTTCTTTGCTCGCGACATTCGCATTAACTGTACATCAGCTACAACATGCAGTTTTCGGTTCTCTCTCGATGGATAAATAAAGATCCAGAGTATAACAATATACTTGTTAACTCGATTCGCGACTTCAAAGACACGAGAATACTCTCTCTCGCGCGGTAGTATTAAGTTATTAATGTTTCGCCACACGTTGAATAGTGTCGTCAAAATACACGATTACAAATTTCGTTGAATTACCTAACAAGGGGTATAATAATAGATTCTTCGTGTGTATAATAATATCCTCGCGACAATAAACTCTCTTCGCGTGTCGTTTTTTTTTGGAGCTAGTAGACGTCACAACTTTCGATCGGTCGAGACGCGTGTGCGCGCCGAGCGATGTGTTGGCGTAAGTGACATTTCATGTTTCGGCTTGCGGAAGACTCGAGCGCGACGGGACACACGCTAATAGAAATATATTCGTTTGAAGGAGCACTCCTGCGTAAGTCCCGCTGCTGCGCTTCGCTCGATCGTGCGTGACTATCGGGAGAAGATTCGAATTTAATCTCGCGAGAAATTTTCGTGGAGATGAACGCGCCGTGCGCGGAATAGAAACAGACGACGACGCGCGTGTGATTCGAGTTGATGCAATAACTTAAATTTCATTCGGCAAAAAAATATTATTGATATGAAAAAAAAGTGATACCAGAGGATTTGTTGCGTATGATTAATATAATACGCGAGTAAAAAAAGAAAGGAAAGAAAGAAGAGAGAGAGAGAGAAAACAGTCTAATAATACTGAATGCACTAGTCGCTGGTCTCCACATCTCGGATACTCATCAATCATTTCCCGAGTTTTCTTTTTGCGATCTTCCAACGAAATTTCTCGCCGCGAAAGTGTCGCCGAACGAGTATGAACAGCGAAATGCGAATACAATGTTCATAAGAATGCACGTACGAACGCTCGTATCGTTATGCCTTTTTCCGCCTGTCGACAATAAATTAAATCGTGGTCGAGTGCCACGCACGTATTTTTCACGAAGCGCGTTATCGCATATGTTTGTTGAGCGACCCTTGTCTCTCCCGTTCTTTCTCTCTCTCTCTCTCTTGTTCTTTCTCGTTCCACGCCTCGCCGTTTCGCTTTGCGTACCATCGTCTTCGCCTTATCGGCGGCCTCTCGGATTTTAATTTCGCCTCCGGGCGACAGCTCATCCTCCGATAAATAATGACCCATAACCTCTTGCACGATCGCCAAAATGTCGGTGCCTTCGCGTGCTTTTATCGGAACAAATATTACTCACCGTTCTCCCGTTTAAATTTTCATCTATCGAAATGTCAACCCGAACAATCCTTCCCGTTTTGCGTCAGTGAGAACCTTTATGCATCTTTTATTTCGACAACGCTTGTCATAATTAAGGAGAAGAGAGAGAAAGATAAAGAGAGAGAGGATCACAGTGTGCTTTGTAAAATCAAGGAAAAGTGAATTTTCAACTATTTGCATGCAATTATCAGCTAATTTTCAATACGGTGTTATGGAAGGTGGTTCTATGTGATAATGACAATCCAATCTCGTTCGACTGCATATTTTAAAATCATGCATTTTAAGTGGATGGAAATATAAATTGTTGCACACGGTATCTCGATTTCACATCATTTGCATTACTTTCAAACAGTTATAGATCGTCGAATTACGTATTATCGCGACTATTATCGCTCATTATACCTTCGAAATTACATCGGAATGATTCAAAGCTGTGAAAACGGTATCGTCGTCGAAAAGCAAATCAGCGGAATCGTTCGATCGCTCGGCGCGAAAAAAACAAAAAAAGAAAAAAAAAGAAACCAGCGCGCGTGTATATCGCGCCGTTGTAAATTACACGCGCGCCAGATAACGTAACAAATTGCTCCGATCGGGGCAGATCGCAGCGCAGAAAGGAAACCCGGGACAAAAAGGACAGCGGTCCGAACGAGGGGGATCGAACACCTTTATCGAACTATCGACGATCCTTTCGTACCGATTCCTGCACGTGTAATTTCACGCCTAAATCGCGGAAGTTATGGCAATAGGGCTGGCGATACAAGCCGTAAACGGGGCCGCCTGACCGTGAAAGTGCCTTATATATATATATATGTATATATGTATATATATATATTATACATATATACACATAGATCCTCCGAGTGGCGAGTCGAGGAGGCGGGCATTTTCTCTCTCTACGGGGCCCGAACCTTTGAAAAACAAACAGTCAGACCTAGGTGGTCCCTCATTAAGTTGGCACCACTCCCGGGTCGTTCCCCTTTAATTCGAGTCGATCCCGGTGCCGCGCCACGGAAAAGGGGGTCTCCGAAAAAGGGCCCCGGGTCCTCCGGGGGTCCCCATTATATACCTGCGCGTGTCCGGGCAGGTAAATATGTTGCGCGCGAGTGAGACGTTGGCTACGCAAAATCAATGCGGTTCGATACGTGTCACCGGTATCGTCCCGTGTCGATACACACGCCCGATGCTGCGAACACGCGCCGCCTGCACGCACGCACGCACGCACGTATGCATGCACGCACGCCTTCATATTTCACGCGTTCACGAGCGCGCCCGTACATATATACCTGGGAATTCGTTATTCGCCGCGAAGAGGAATTTCGCGTACCCTTTCCTCCCCAACTGGTCGTATCGTTCGCTTTTAGGAGGTTGTTTTCGACATTAATCTCTGCAAGATGATAATTATTTTCGAAGACTCGCACACACACACACCGATAATCTTTCGAAGCGTGGGTTCGCGATAATTTGTGGAAGCCGAGCGCGCGCGCGGCGTGTACGAGCTTTACTTTGTATTACTGGTCGAAAATGATTTAAGGATTTAACCGGGAGCTCTTTCTCTCCGCAAGATCGCACACGGAGAAAGGATTTTATTAATTAAACGCGACGGCTTATTAGAGAAATCTGCAGTTTCCGCAATTTCGTAGAAAGAAAACATGGTAATATACATTTTTATTTATCGCACATTATCTCCGAAATACTCAGCATTCGAGATTTTCACGCATTCGACAATATTAACTTAAATTTAGTGACTGAATAAAATACAAGTCGATTCTTACTTATGCATAAACTCTCGGATACGCGGTGTTTAATAACAGACCCGTACTATCATGTTAATGCTTTCCCGAGGGTTGCAAATTTCATGAATTTGCAGTAATGATTATTCTCTGAAAGCGCTTCAGTATCCTCGAAGAGCGCGCACGTGGTTACACGCGCGCAATACTCACAGAATAAGGAAAATATCCGATAATGGGATTACGTATGGAGGAAGGGATTAGCGAAATCCCTCGAATGCAAAAGCTCACTCCATAATCTACAGCATGCCCGCATCTTCGATGCGAATCACTGCTCCGAGCGGATAAACGTATCACACGTAGAAATACCGCGATACGGTCACTCGATTGACGATCTTGTTTTCGACTTAGCTTTTCTGAAGATGCCGATATTATTCCGCGCAACAATGCAACGTACGTTCACATCAAAGTGATTTTCATAATTTTTTCTCTTTCTCTCTTTCTCTTCGGATATTAAAAGGTTTTATTAATTTTTTTAATTTTTTTGCTATTAATTAAGACAAATTCAGAACAACAGCATATCGATACTTTCTTCTGCCGTCAATGTAGGTATCGACTCATTAACTCGACACTACATTTACGTGCGCGAATTCTTGCCTTGCGCGAAATACACGCAAATACTTACGCACAGGAAGGATCATCTCTGTTTTTTTTTCTTTCTCTTCTCGCTCTTTCCCTCCACCTGTTGTACGATGCTATCTATTCGCAGGTATGTTCGACCCGATCGAGGAGTTATATCTCCGCGGTACAAACGTAATGCGAGCAGTTAATGCAAATGGCGCGGTACACCACCGTCCGCGCGGACGGATTATAATGAAATAAATGCAGACGATTAAGAGGATATATTTAAATTAAGCGCTGTTATATTGCTCGCGCGTCTCTGTGGTCGAGTCTCAAGATTCGATCTTCGCAAACGCACACACACGATCGCGTATGAGACACAAACGCGCCGACGTTCTCTGCTCACGTTTACTACGCTCTTATAACGACGCTCTTGTCGTTTTCCTGTTACACATATACGCGTCAAAGTCGCGGGGAAAAAAAAACGTACGCGTACATTCTTGCTAATTAGCCGATAACTGATAGCGGATGTAACGTAAGCCGTCTAATATCGTAGATCTAGATGTCATTTTCTCCTCAACTCTCGGAGGAAAGATAGAAAGACTTTACATTCGCGTGACACGCACACGCGCGCAAAATCCCGGCCGCAAAGAGACAAAGAAAATTCTTCCCACGCCTGTATCACGCGAAATCGCACGGGAAATAAAGTAATTCACATAAAAAAAACGTATTATACGAAACGAAGCGTTTTCATTTCCCTTTCTTCAAGCGAGCTGATCACAAAACTGAAACGCCGCTGTTATAATTTAACGTCGTTGGTACTTAAACGTTAATTTGACTTGACAAATAATTACACGTCAAGACTCACCGACCTCAGTCGAGAGAGAGTTCGACTCGAACATCATTACAGATTATATATCGTGATTGCGCTCTCTTTTTCTCTCTTTCCTCTCCTCTCCTCTCGTATTACCGTGTATCTCGGCGACAGCATTTTTCCGCGTCGCGTTCCCCCCGCGATCTCTCCCTTTCGCGTGCACACAATTAGTCCGGTTCTTGAAGAGAACGTGCATTCGTACACGCGCGTTCCGCAATCGTCTTCGTTATACCTGCGCCGGCCAACTTTATGACATTGCCGGTGTAGTAACTGCCGTGTTTACGATTTTATTGAAGCCGCTCCCGGCCTGGCACGAAACGCGTCTAGTGTGTCTTGCGTGAAAACTTTATCGACGCGGCCGATTCCACTTGCACTTTAGAGAGCGCGCGCGACGAACCGATCTATCGGAGAGCGCGCGTGAATAATCAACCTCGACTTTTAAGACGCAACACGTTGGAAAGTCATTAATTATTCGAGAATTCTAAAGGTATGGTAATGCGAATAAATTTTTATGGATGACTCGGGGTAATTGGATTCATTATCAGTTTTACGACCTTTTGAGCGAGGACGGAGATAAGAAAGACTCTAATTTAAATACAGATGTGTGTTTGCACGTGTGGCATTGATCGATATTGTATAATTCGCAAATCTTGTGACTAATAAAGCAAACTATTCGAAATCTATAAATACCATTTATTTCTTGTTAAGTATCCAAACTTACTTTTGATATTTCATTCGTGTTCCCTAATAGTTTCACGATATCGTACGCCGTATTTTGTATCTCTCGTACATACAATAAAACCCAATAATAACAAATAAATCAGTCTGAAATTTTGAGCGTGATTAACTTTATGTCTTTGAAGACAAGCCGCCCGGCATCAGTCGATACGCTTATGATCATTTATTTAGGAGAAAATATAAGCTGGGAAGAGATAAAATGGTATATATAAGAGATTAATGCTCGCAGTAAGATAAGAGCTCTGCAACGTAAACATATCTCTCTCTCTCTCTCGCTCTGTACGAAGTTATGTCTCACGCCTGTCCATAAAGGATTAATCGTGTGTGTGTGTCGCACGCAAGTCGAGGATTCTTCATTATCAGGCGTAAACGTCGGATATTTGTCAATTGATGAAAAAAATTAAACATCGATCCTCTCTCGAAGATAAGATTTCGCGACAAAAACAAGTCCATAAAACGTGACACGTAGAAAAAAATTCGCGAAAATTGCAAATATAATAATAAAAAAAAAAAAAAGAAATAAAATGTCGTATATTTGTCAAGGTTGGGCGCGGTGACGCAAGATTAATAGGATCTCATCACTCTCGCTCTTCGCACGAATTCTCTCTCGCCCTTTATACGTCGCCGTGTAGACGACAGTCGAATACGGCGTGGGTTAATAAATGTGACCGGGGAAGGGAGTGGAAGTAGTCAACGCGATTTCAGGGCAAGTATTCTCGATCGCTCCATTACTCCGTCGTCGAAATCGGGCGAGCTCCCGCTCGTTTTCTCTCGCAGTCGGCATGAAGTCGTGAGACAGTCAATAGCGGCACGGAGGGTTAAAGGAGAATGCGGACTTCGGGTTTCGACAATAGGCCACCTACAGTCCCTCCGCCCCCGCTCGCTCCTCTCCATCCCTCCCGTTCTTTCGTCCTTTTCGAGTATACTTGGAATCCCGAGCGGATCGCCAGCTGCCCTAATGCTGCGGAACTGACTGTAACGCGCCGGTCGATTGTCGTGATCTCGTGAACTGTGAAGCACGCTACAGGGAACACGACACACGAGCGTTTTCTGTGTTCCCCGGGTTTACGTTGCTTTCCTCCGGACTGTTGACGTTTGCCACCGGGCCGGGTGTTGTCCGAAATCGCCGGCACGAATCGTTTACACCGAGATGGAAACGGGATAAAACGAGCATACGAACGACCGAGGATAGGACCGTGACAGGAATTCGGTTGTTCGGTTAATTAGACAACAATGGCATATCGTTGCGGACAAGATGCCAAGAATTTGTATACGCACAAGGATATCGTTAATAGAGATTTCATCTAGCAGCCAGTTCACGGGTTTTCTTTGGAAAACATAATACATTCTAAGTAGCACACAAGAAAATATTTCTTTACGCTTCTAGATTCTCTCCATTCTTATTTTTCTGTTAGACATCCTACTAAGTATTTCCTACTTGATTTTTAGAATATGGAATACACGTGTAAGATACTACTCTTTTAGCCGAACGAAAACACGATGTTCAATATGTTCTATGAATTTTAAAAGTACGCGTCTCTCTACGCCAGAAACCAGTTTTCTACATTTCTCTCTCTCTCTCTCTCTCTCTCTCTCTCTCTCTCTCTCTCTCTCTCTCTCTTCCGAAACATATATAATTTGCGTCTCTCGCGTTTGACTTTCGTTTAAAGTTTATCCGGCGAGGAACTTGAATTCCTAAAGGACTAGAGTTGCTCTCGTGATTCATCGCGCGGCGAGCGCGGTTATCGAGGCGTTATCGGCCGTGCGAAACGACGCCACAAATTCCGCGCGACGTTTCGGAGCGGCGTTCGTTCTCCGGAGCCGCCGGTGGATTAAAGCGTCATCGCGACACCGTGTCACGAGGTAACAACTGCGATCTTGCAAACGACTCTTCGGAGAATAAACCTCCTATTCAGTATTTATGGACTTTTGGGATTAGCGAGGGCGAAGAAAAGGAGAGAGAGAACACGAGGAAGAGACCGACCGCGCCCGAGAGCGTCTCTCTTTTGTGGACTCGCTCTCGAAACACACCTCGACGACGAAAGGACGACCCGTTTCTCCTTCCGCGATGTAGATCGCGATCTGTGTTGTTTATGCGATACCCTCGTGTAGAGGGTGATGAGCTCTTTTGTTCGCGGTTGATTTTAGCTAGGAGATATCGTTGAATGAACTTCAGGGGTGGCGGCGATACATCTCGCGCCCCAGTTGCGGTTTCCGCATGGACTTTACGAGCTCGCCTTGTCGCGCGCGATTTCGGAAACACGCGGATGCATCGTAAACCGCTCGACGCGCGTTCATCGGGCTGGTTCATCTTTATTCGAATTACGAGAGGCGAAGTATGCGACGCCTATATAGCGTCATCTTTACAGTCTCTGCGTAGGTATTTTCCGGATAATATACTCCGGAAACTCACATCTTGTACGATGTGAAAATAAAGCTTATCGCTATTACTTGTTGTGCGCGCGCGCGTGTGTGTATAGTGTACGCGAAAGATGTTTAAAAACAAAACCTAATTTGGAACAATTTAATTTGAGAGTATACAGCGCAAGAGAAGAGAATATAAAATCCGTAACGACTAACAAGATAAAATCTAATTAAAGTTCATACCGTATCTCGTTATAAATCGGAATCTGTTTTCGACAAATAACAGTTTAGAATTTCTCACTATTGTTGTGATAAAAATCTCGTGTTGTTTCTTTCCTTTATGAGCGCGCGTGTGCGAAATTGCGACTGTTCCGGTAACAATAATTGATGGCAACGTGGTAATTTTAAGATTTGCATTGTTCAAAAAAATCGAACGACTAAAAAGAACGCGGAATAATTGCGAGGTGCTATTGGTCCGTCGCGGATATGGTTGTATCGCAACGCGAAGCATGTAACGCGATCATAAAGTTATTAGCGTGCACGTTACACGCGTGCATTCATGCGTTATATCAGATTTGCAGCAGAACGGGAATTTGCACACTAGAAATCGCTTCCTTTCCGAAGAGTAGACAGAGTAATACGTATTATAATTTTGTTCTGCGTAACGCGGAGAGAGAATCGCGAGGATTTCTACTAAAATTCCTGATATCAACGAGGACTCGTAATTACATGCAAAAAGATACTTTTTTCCTCCTCAAAATGTTTCTAAAATGGTTTTTATTAAAACACTTCTCTAATTTTATTCTGCTTTCTCCCTCTTTTCTCCATTCATTATGTAATGGTTGCTAAATTATCATTTCGTACTTTGTTAAGATAGCAAAGATAACTTCTGTTAGTTCTCTCTCTCTCAAGGGTTGTTGGATAAGTGAAGGTGAGAAAAGTGAAGGTGAAAGAGAGAGAGAAAGAGAGTGTGTACCACGTCAGCGGAAACTTCCCAATGTTTTCCGCAATTTTCGAGACAGACGTGCGTTTAAACGCGCGCGAACGCGAGAGAGAGAGAGTTTGCGACCTCTCACTTGGATTGTTTTCCTTCGTCGTAGATAATTTCCCGTCTGCCACTTGCATCTCGCGCGGTAATTTATTGTAAACGCGAAGGCGGACGCGCCGGTTTAAACGATTTTCCTGATATGGCAGCAAACGGACGGACCAACAGACAAAACGCGTCTTTCCGTCGCCGCGTTAACGATTCGTTAACGGAAGTATAAATTAGCGGAAATCCGTATCTCGAGCATATTGCTCATCACCGGAAAGATATATCGGTCGTCATTGAGAAAACGTTTAGTTTCTTACTGTTGATTTCATATTCGAGATGATTCACTTTCAAACAAGTCGAGTCTTATTCACACTAACTCACGTTTTTCCTTTAATTTAACGAAGAGAACATATCGCGCTGTACAATTAATCTCGATTTAAAATTCAGTTGCGGAAACAAACGAATGTCAAATATCGGAAAATGAGAAATAACCTGTATTGTCTACTATTGAAATGTTTGTGAAAGAAAAAAATTAATTTCAAACTCATAAACACGGAAAATGAGCGCTAATTTAAATTTTTCCAAGATAGACTAGTCTATTATCTGGCAAAAATCATTAATTACAGAATGAAACTCGACTCGTTTATTCTGTTCAATGTAAAGGAGTATGTTTTTTGAAACGTGCTGTGTTAATAATTGCGAGGTTGCAAAACAATGAAAATTTACAAAATACGCAACCGCGATAGCGTTAAATAAGATATATCATATCCATACGAAAAGCAAATATTTTCACGACACAATACTTTTCATGTGCGTACGTTAAAATATTGTACAGTATCAAACTGAACAATATATACAAAATAAATAGTGTTTTGTCGTAAACAATCCATTAAAAATACAAAATAATGTAAATATCGGAACAATTTTTTCATATTTTTTTGTGCATATATCTTGATACGAGTTTCTTGGATTTATTACAATTTTGATACGTATCTACATCTGTTTATTTATACATATATGTGTCACTATTTATTTTTGCATTTTACATGTTCAGTTCCGAAAAATAAAAGTATTTACCAGTTTGCTGATGATGCAAATATCGAAAGAGCAGCATACGTGCAGCAGCAACAACAACGAATGACGTCGACGTTGACCTTGTTTGTCGATCCTCGAGCGTCGTGACCTTGTAGTCGTTTGTTTTCTGCAAAGAAAAATCGGAGCTGTTGTTAATTTCCTTGTACGCGTAGAAAGTGCAGCGATAACAGGTAATAAGAATAGTAAAACTTACATCATCTCTTCGGAGATCGAGTTAGAGAAAGTGGAGTTCAACGGGCGAAAGCTGGCTGACACGGATCCAAGCGTTGCAAATCGCGTAGATATGTGATACCGAATCATCGAATGCGGTAACCGCGACTATTATACACTCTCCCGAAGCGCGATATATCGGTAACTATGAATTCAGTCATTTCGCCAGGAACGATATTCCAAACTTCGCGGTATTGTGCAATTTCTAACTTTATCGCAACTTCCAGATTGCTATCTTTTAAGCTTCAATAACCATTAGCGTTAAAAGAGCGCGACAGCCATGTTGAATGTACTGCGATATATGTAAATGGCGTACGTGTGTGTGCGCGCGTATTTTACCTGTAATATGGTTTATGATGTAAAACGCAAACTCGTAGAGGAGCAAACTAATAAATATAAGATTTAGGAATGTAGATTACTAGTTGTAGTGTACAAGATTAGAATTTTCTTATCTCTAAAAGATTCGTGTTCCATTTCCGCCCTTGCAGCTCAGATTAATTGATTCTTTCCGTCCAAGGCAGATCGGCTGGAATTGTGAGAATCTTCGCGATTGCGACGAATCTTGTTGCGTTGGACTTTATCGACTACATGATATTCGAACTCTTGCTTTTGTGAGTACAGTGAACGATGCAACTTCCGAGTCAGACGCGACGAAAATTTTGCGTAACGCGTTTACACGGGCGAGATAGAATAGAAGGAAAACGCGCGATACCGCAAAACGCGGGAAGAAAGAGCATCCGAGCGGCTTGAAGTTGTGTGGGGTGAGATACGCGAGTGCGCTGGGTTCGAAGCTAGAGTCGAAGCAGGACGAGGGGAACCGACCAGAGCCGAGCGCACGCTCAGTAGTGGGGAGAGCCGCCGCCGCCGCTCGCATGCGTGGTGGGGATAGGCGCTCTCGCACCCCCTGCGCTTGCTCAGTCTCTCGGTCGCCGTCGTGAAGGATGAGTCGTTACGCGTTCCCGTCCCTGCCGTAACCGCCGCGACGGGTGTCACTCGGTCTCCTGTTATCCTCGCCGCCGGTCGTTGGGTCAACTCGTTGCAGTTCGTCTCGCCGCGACTCTCCTCGCCATGGAGACTTACGACTATTACACGACAGGGTAAACCCTAACCGTGACGAGCAGCGCTCAACGCGCGCGGGCGGCTACGTTCAGTGTGTAACTTGAAGTGTGAAACTTAACAGATATCTGCGATCGCACGATTCCGCGGAGTGTGATACGTTCGTAAATCGTGATCGCGACGTGATTCGGTATATTGTACGGGATCTTTGAGTGAAGATTTAAAGGGAGGTAAAATTCTTCTGGACGGAAAACTTGACAGAGAAAAGGGCCCCGCACGGGGAGCAACGCAGCTGAACATAGCTGCCGTCCGTCGGCAGGACGTGCAGCGACGGACCAGAGTTGCTCACAACCGGGGTGTGTGCGTTATAAACCTGCTGTCTCGGCATCACCCGAGTTCCCGGAAATCTCAACGGGGATACAACAACAACAACAACGAGGCTCGGACCTCGCCAGTGTGTTTCGGTGTGACAGTGACGCCCTTGGTTCTGTTTCGGTTTTGCTGGTTTTGTGTGCGATGTGCTACGATCCCATCGGTCTCCTCATCCACTATCTCGTAAGTACCGACAACGGTATTTCGTTAACTATCGGTCGGTATGTACTTCCGTAGATCTGTTTTCTGTTTTCCAAACTTTCATCCGGAAACAACAAGTTACGCGGACCGTATTCGGTTTTCGAGATACGCGCGTCGCGGCGTCCGAGAGAACGACGCCCGGGATCGAGATTAAAACGAGCTCCGTCGCTCGGAGCGACGGGAACGAAATGCAGCGGTTTATCGAATAGCTCTCGCTTGATGCGAAATTTTCGCGTATCTCGTGGATCTGTGATGAAAGTGGAAAATGCGAAAGCGGTGTTCGGAATCGAAGTGCGTCGGTTGGCTCGGCGGGGCGGGGGGAAAGGGGAGGAAATTAGTTCGTCAACTCCGGGTGCTTTCGTTTCGGAGCGACGGTACCGTTTTTCGAGCCGCTTGACCGCGGAAGTACAACCGCCCCGATGTGTTGCATAGTGCGATTTTCGATCTACTCGCGTGTGCAGAAATCAAAATTTGGTGACGAATCAAAGTGAAAAATATTTCGCCGACTATCACTTGGCGCAGTGTTTTGAAAAACAAGTGCGGTGAGGATTGAAAATCGCACTGATAGAAAATCGAGGATTCGGTTTTATTGTGATATATTGTGCAAATAATGATTTCCGTGTTCTTGATTGGTGACAATCTTGTGTCTTCTCTATCGGCGACACACGCGCGCGGAGATGCAGTGGTGAAATTATTATTTATCTGCATTTGCGATGTAAATTTCATGCTCCAAAAATCAGTGCATAATCGATCACGCGTGACGATTGGAATGATAAATTAATTTGTATTGATTAATCAGTGATTGAGAAGGGGGAAAAGGTGAAAATTTAATCGGCAATGAAAACGTAGCGCAAACAATGTTTGTGTATTCGAAACAAATTTACGCGGGTGCAACGATCAAGTTTCCGCGGTTGTTTTTTTTACGCGGCGTTTTCTTCGTCTTTTTTTTTTTTTTTTATCGCGGAACTCGGATTTGACGTTCCAATTATTTGTTATAGACTTTGAAGGTGTCGGATAATCGCGATGAATGAAGTGCTGCGCGTATTATTACGAGAGCGTTGTCGGCGCACGGAAATAAATGGACGAACGGAATAACAAGCGACGACTATTCTCCCCGCGATCGCGCGGTGTATAAATTTGCGGCGAGGCTGCGAAAGAGCAAATTTTCGAACTCGTCCGATCGCGAAAACACGATTATTGATTTTACGGCCTTTTTTTTGTGCGGCGGAATGAAAACGGGCGCTCATTTAATTCTGATCGCGATACGCGATAGATTTAGATAACGACAGGTGTAACGGCGCGCATAGAAAATCATGAAAAACACGTTATATTTTCGTTTAGTCCGTAGTGCAAACACGATCGACCGGGGTTTTAACATGTTCCTTTGAACGGAGATTATAAACGTTCGCGTCAAACAACAAACCCGCGCGTTAAACGCGCGTGTCAATTTACGTGCCAAAAAAAAAGTGCGCTGGAAGTGCGAAAAATAGGATTTTTGCAAATCGGTTTTAAGGCGGTAGACAAAATGACGGTGATTTTAAACAGTTTTAACCGTTAAATCAGGTCGTTGAAAAACAATCTATCGATGTTGTGTGACGGGAGTTTTTTTTGCAATTTTCTTTTCGCGACTTAAAAATTAACGCGCATCAATAATTTATTAGTAAATCTATCAACCTATTGACGGCTTTTGACGGTCCAAAACTGTGATTAATTTATGTTGATTCATGTATTTTGGACGTCGCGTTAAAAAAAATTTCGTAACGACGAATGTAATCACCGAAAAATATCAATTTTTTTTTGTTCGTTTACGTAAGCCGCGATCATCGATTCGATCTTTTTACTGCGACCAAGTACAAACATATACTCTCGTACGTTTTTACCGTGTGACGTGTATGAATAGTTTAGGTAACGGTATAGGTTGTAATAAGCAGAAAATGTGGAGAACTGCAAATTCTGAAATTCATAGGATCGCCGGAACATGATCGAGGACTTAGTCGTTTTATCTTTTTTTTTTTTACCTCTCTCTATCGAGAGAACAGTCTCGTGCGTTTCAATTTATCCGCGAAAATGGGAAAGGAGCAAATTTTTTTAATTCGTCGCATCGCGGAAATATGATCGTCGATTTTGTGCGCGCGGATTGCGGAATGGTACGGCAAAGTCGTTGTGTGAATTTACGCGTTTTAAAATGGGAGAGTCTCTTTCGTGAAAAATATCGATGACAGCGAAGATGAACATTCGGAAAATGTTGAATCTGACGTGGTCGACGAAGAGATACGATTATCTCTTTTCTTTATTCTGCGATTTTAGTAGACGTGCTAACAGCGACGAGAGATTAGATACGAATCGATTGGACAAAAAGTGTGTGCTTGAAATTCTTGCTTAAACACGATAATTCGGGTGGTCTGTGAGGTATGTTTGCGTTTTAGAAAATGTAAACACTCGTAAACTCGTGGTTGCTGAACAAGTGTCAAATTAGATATTGCTGCGATTGACGGAAAAAATGGACGAACAAATAAAGTCTTCGAAATTGACAAATGAGCGCGAATTGAAAGACGCTGATTGTGTTCGACGTGAGAATGTAATCTCGTGGGATGTTTCGTTTGTGTTTGCATCGGAGTAAAAATTCGCCTCGAGCGAGAAGTGTAAATATTGCGAAACGTTGTCGTAATGTGTTACGTGTGTCACAAGCGCGATAGACGCGCGTTTCCGCGCTGGAAAAGACGACAAAATATAAAGACGAAAATGTAAAGAAAAAAAAAGTCGATTTCTAAATGTGGATAATGCAGTCCTCGATTTTCCATCGGTGATTTCTTCACAAATTTACAATGCAGAAATCGAAATCAATTCTAATCCGAGTGTGTTACTACGGGATTTACTTTCTGCGCGTTGAACAAATCCTCCCGTTTTCGCCACGGCGTTTGCGAACAGTGGGAAATCTCGGTGGCGGAAATGCGGCCTTTGATTTTCAATCAGCGACTCCTCGCCGCTCGCAAAATTCGATTTGTCACCAATGAAAACGGGAGGAAAACGGGAGGGAGGACGAAGTGACGTGTACAGAGAGAGAGAGAGTCGGTATCGCGCACGGTTCTTGAGTTCTCGCTCGCGTCTCACTTTACAGCCAATTACAATATCGTGATTTAGCGGAAACATTATCACGATGACAGCTTCTAATTAGAACTTGTTATTAAACTACGATGCTCGCAGCGGTGGAAACGCGCGTTTCATTCCGCGAGCGGCACGGTTAACAACGAAGTGCATGTCACTGCGGCTGGTTAATAATCTCTATGTACGGTTTAACAACGAGCCGGTATCCTTGCTCTCAAGGAGATTCTCGCGAGACGCGCGACTACCAAGTTTAAATTGTCATGCTGATCGAGATTGTTGTCGTTTTGTTATTTATTTACAAGTCGAAGAGTCAGATATCAGGAGAATATACATAGAAAAAAACATTAATCGCAGAGTTACACGTTTTAACGTTTGAGTCGATACATGTTTTTCAATTACAAAGCGCTGATATTCTTGAATATTTAAGACTAACTTTAATATAAGCAACCTCGAAACGCTGATGCAAACACAGCACACATAATAGGAAGACTAAGATACGTAAAGAATATCACGGTTTTTTTACAAATAATATTATTTGCGAAGAAAGTATGCCAAACGTAGTTTATTTATACGCCAGAAAGGGAGGCACTTTTTTTTGTTTAAAAATGTGCTTTAGTTTGAAAGGACCTAGATTGCAGAGAACTAAACTCGCGTGTATATATAGTAATATATAAACATATATACATATTCGGGAGAAAGGAGTTAAATTTGTGAGACTGGCGGCCCGCTTTGAATTTCTAAGGATAATTCGTGAGACGACGCGAATGTCGTGTCATTAAGCCAAAGATTACCGGGAGCGACGGAAGGCTCGCTTTGACGTGTCCCGCGGGAAGACCTCCCTGTTTGGTCTCGTTTTACAAGTCAATGCTCAAAGCGCGCGTGCACGTTGCCCCGAGAATACAAACTAGTCTGTTTACACCAAAGTCCACGCGCTTGCGACCATCAGTTGGCTCGTAAGTAATACTCCGTTCCAGCTTGTCAGCTCGCAGGTTTGATAACGCGATACCGAAAGAATGTCGTTCACATTAGGAAAGGTTCAATTTTTCTTTATCTACCTGTTTTTTTCCGGAGTAAAAAACCAAAACCTTCGTTTACACGAGACATTTCCGCGATTATCAGTTTTGCTCGCTGGCGATTCGTGTCAGATTCTAACATCAGAAAAATTTTTCAACAGGTTATTTTTTGAGAATTTCGCGTAAGAAAAGTAGAAACACAACGTGTATACACACGCAAATCTAAAAGCAATTAGGAAACGTCTCATAAACGCCAAGTTTTGCGAGGTTGAAAAGACAGCGCGAGTCTGATTAACATTGCGGAAATCTACAATCGGGCCTGATATAATTTCGTGCGCGACGTGTGTGTATGTATGTGCGGCCGAATCAACGTTGAACTTCGCGGCGAAACTTAAGGGAACATCGCGAGCGGAATAAGTTATCGTCATCGCGTAACCGAACTTCGGGAACGAAGTTGCACGAAATTTCGGCGTTCGGTGATCGAGGAGTCGAGTTCAGGAGGGAGCGCCCGGTGATTCATTTATATCAATATCGGATGGGCGCGGAACGATTAGAAAGAGAGAGCTCCGTCCCGTTGCGTTGTCATTCGCCACGCACTCGGGACACTTGCGTAACACTTTACGACTTGTCGACGTCATTCCGACATCGGCCGCCTCTTAATGCCCCCGACTAATTGTCGGGTACAATACATAACGGACGACACGACATTCGTCTCGTTGTGTCGTGCGACTGCATATTCAGGTACTTCATTTGCTTCGTGTACTTTCTTTGTCGGATTTCTCGGAGAAGAAATTTTTTGTTTTCCACACACAATTGCAATACACGTAACTCGTTTAACGAGTGTTGAGCTAGCGACGGTTTTATCGTCGAAAATTGCATTATGCATCTTCCGGAGTTCTCTGCCTCCTTACCGAAGTCATCTGTCATCTCGATTGAGTTCTGTCGGGAAAACTCGCGGAAACGATTTCACGATAGTTTTCGCGACGGGAGAAACGAGCGTCGGAATAAATGTCCCTCGGTGTTTTTCGCCCTTGCCCGATATATCATTAATCCCGCGAAAAGAGAAGGGGACGCGGAGACACGCACATGCCATATGGCATACGTTTGTATGATGTGCGAGAAAAAGCGCAGGGTCATTCCCGCTCGTTGGAAACCTCGTAGTCGATAATAATTGACCGAGCGCGCGCGCGCGCGCGCGGCGACGATAGCCGCGCGAGGAACCATTCATCCCGAGATTGATGGACTCTCCAACTTATTTTTGTAAACGATAATTTAGTCGGCGAGAGAAGATAGGTTTTTTTTTCTTTTGTGTGACGAGAAAAACTAGTTACCTCTAGTTTGCGAACAAAGAAGTCGCGGGAACAAAGCCGCTGACGCGCCTATCCTAGCTTCTGTTTTTTTTTTTTACGGGTCCGACGAAAATTTCTTGCGCCACGCGGAAAACACCATACCGTTCGCGGACTGTTCGGTTCACTCTCTTTCGAACGTTAATGCGGCTTTCGTTAATTAATGTCGGTTGGCGAGAGAGATGCGGATGATAAATAATACGCCGGGAAACACACAGGGCGCTACTAATGAATCATAATGAATATTTTCGTATAAAGGAGAGAATAGTTTGGCACACAATGCGACGACTCCTAATTAATATTTCATTCGAAGCAATGCATCATCCGCCAGTCCCCCAGGTGTGTATATATATATATAAAAAAAGAAACAACAAGTGCGACGGCGCTTCGGCGCAACTCTAATTAAAGCGTTGAGAATAGCATTCATCTTAGCAGAAATAATTCATTTTACTAAAGAATAAGATAGAACTTGGCGTTCAGTAATTTTTTTTTTTTTTTTTTAAATCAACACGTCTAATTCGTTCATTAACAATTACGTCGCGTTTGGTTTTCACTTTTCGAAGATTTTCCGCCGATGGTTTTGCGTCGCGCGCGGATGTCACATGACGAGTTTTATACTTTACCGCTTCATTTCTCCGCGGACGCATTGCCGATCCCGGTTTTTACACCTCTTGCGCGAGGGGTCCTTATGAAACATGCAGAGGACATGCCGATGAAAAAGTTGAGAAACGGGTGCAGGTGGCGAAGATATATGGGGAAACGGGAAATACCTGAACGTGGTACCCGGCTGATCGTATTTCTACATCGTCTTCGACATATTTACTTCATTGCCCGGGAAACGGATAGCGTTTTAATATCACCCTGACACACGACCGCCTCGATAGCGGATAAAAAAAAAAAAAAATAGAGGATTAATTAAAAAAAAACACGACCTAATCGGCTTCTTCGGGAAATAAGTTTACGGTATAATTCGCCAGCGTGTATGTATGTGTGTTAGCAAATTAAAAAACTTTTGACTAATTGTCGACATAAATTGACACGAGTATCTAGCGCTTCTCATATATATATATTTTTTTATTCGCATGTTAGTACAGTATTTCAGTATTTGTTCCGATCGCTTTGAAAACGTGCATACAGTTTCCGAATCTACTTTGAAAAATTTTAAATATTTGAATACTTTTCCAGATTAATTTTGAAATACATTGAATGGGTTTTTATATGTGTATATATGTATTTTTGAGATCTATTTTTGCGCAATATATTTTATTATTAAACTACGCGAACAGAAATAGCTCGTGTTTTGCACGGAATATAAATATTCGCCGTATATATTTTAAAATATCCTTGTATTAAGTATTATTAAATATTATTTATAAGATAAAAAAGTTTCATTTTATGGGATGATAATTGCGCGAGATGTATAAAATCCTATTTCTGTAAAACGATGGATAAGAAATTTTCACCGAACGTTTTCTCCCGGAGCTATCAACATGTAAACGGCTAAGTAAATAGATGAAAATTGTATCTGCGATGTAATAGTCTCTCCTATCGGATTACCGTTCTTAGTAGCGGGTTTACCGTGCAACGGATCTTCTTTTGCTCTCGAGATTAATGAGTGCAACGACGCCGCAGCAGCTATTTCTTGCGCGTCTTTTCTATTCTTTAGTCGAACCGACCAAGATCGAGAGTAGGTACAACGTAGAAAAAAAAATCAAAAAAATAAGAATAAAAAAATCAAGCACACCGGTCGTGTCGAGCGAAACGAGAGCTTGTGCCGATAAACTTAGTAATGGCAGAAAAATTGCCGCGATTAAGGTCGAAAACACATTCAGCGACCGCCATTCTCTCACAACACCTGCGAATTACGCGTAATTGCCGCCCTTTTCCCTTCTTCTTTGCTCTCGCTATCTTCATGGGAACACCGGAGAGAGCAGTTCATTGTTTAAAATTGTATATGAGAAGCGGAGGAAAAATGAACGTTATTGACATTCCGCTGATAAACAAATTTGCAAGCTCTTCTGTTCTTTCGCGACAAGTAAAGCTTTGTTTTGTTTTGACAAATTTTAGCGAGAAATCGAGATATATAAAACACATGTGTAAAATTTGAGCAAACGTTAATGATTGTGTATTGAGAATAATCGTCTCGTCGCGCGCGCGAGAATATTGTTAATCATTACGTCGAATCGGGAATAGGGAAAAGCGCGTGCGCGGAGGGAAAAGCTCTCGCGCGCACCGAATATAGCGGAAGTTTCCGTGAAATTACAGACCGGCTATGGAGAACATCTCCGCTCCGATCAATTCCCATGATCATGGCGGATCGGGGGAATACTTTTCGCGCTCGCGCGCGGCACGTTGTTGCTCCGCATTCGCATTATTGCAGTCGATATCGTACGTAGTTTCTCCCGTTGCCGGTCGCGTAATTTGTAGCTTGGCGTTATGAGATGATGGACGGCTGGATGATTTATGGTGTTTTAGAAAAATGTACTTGCCCCGCGCGCGCGCGCGCGAGAAAACCACCGCGTTGCGGACGTGTGCAGTATACGTCGCGATAATAATGAAAAAGGAGGAAAAGAAAGCTACACCTCGAAGGAAAGGAAGGAAGATGTGTCGGTTGGCGATATATTATTCTATCTTTACGCGGTTCCATTAGCGTGTATACATTTCTTTCAAATTGTGATGTCCTGTCAGGTCGGAATGGATTTTTGTAATAAAAATAAATTTTTATTACAAATATCCATTTTATTACTCTCTCTCAAGATTTTTTATGAAGTATAAACACTTTGTGTTGTGTTTAGAGATAAATACGTTTTTATAATTCTATAGAAATTACTGTGTGTATGTGAGAGAATAACATTAGTCATTCAGAATTATGCTAAATTATGGCGAGATTATACGCGACCGAAATGTCATTCGTGTCGAGAGATCGATTCGCGAAATACATACACGACTTATAAAATAATCATCCTAATCAGCTGGCGATAACAGTGACGATTGTTCCGCCGCGCCGCGTGTGCTTATTTTCGCACGGATTACAACAAGAAAATCTTAACGATCCACCGCATCGCATTACATACGCCGTTTAACGCGGGGGAGTCACGGCGTAGTCGAGGCGTTATCGAAATTTTATTCGTCGTTGCGCCACTTAGAGTTATTACCGAGATAGCTTATCTTCTTGCGAGCAAGTTTTTCGCTATTTATCGAAGCGCCTCAACGAACGATCAATATTGTCAGTGGCAATGTAATGAGGAAAAGTAACGTTTCGATGTTACATCGCGCTACAAATTATACAATTTAATATCCGTGCAAACATTTTTTTTTAACCAGCGTGCGCGCGACTGTTTTCCGTAATTCGTAAACATTGATTAAATTATTCGATAAAAAATTATTTTGCTGCGCGAATTTGAAATATTTTATCAATTAGCGAAACTTGATGTTTTTATAGATTGTTACGAGTACAATTGACTGTTTTATTTTTAACAATGTGTGGAACGGGGTAAAGAGAAAGGGACGCGAATCAATGAAAAAAAAAGAAAAAAAAATAGAAGCTATGCAATATTTATAGTACAGGGAAATATTATTGTTGCATGTGTCGCGTTGCTGGGATGCGAAATATTTGTCCGTCCTTGACCGATTTGGTGTTGAAAAGCTTACGTTCTACACAGAAATTTACACATGCGGCGTACATGCAGCAAACGCGCTGAAGGGTTGTACAAGATATGTCGTGCGATAGATCAATCTCTTAGGTTGTGCGGGCGTATTTTTACATCGGGCGCATTTACATTTTTAACATGTACACGCTATTTTTGTGTTTGCTTGATATTTCTTGCATTCGCCGCTTTTTTATATACAATTTTCACCCGGTAGATAGGTAGGAACGCGAGACTAAGTCGAGGAAGAGAGGGAGAGATTTATATTCCAGATAATATAAAAACTTTTACATTACTTTTACAACTTTTTCCCCCTCAAGTTTTAACCATTTTTTTTCTCCGTGGAATTAATTCCGCAAAATATTGAACTACGCGAATCCGCGTACGAAAGGAGCAATTTAACGTTTCGCGGAATAATATTAACTTGAAGCGATGCAAGTCGCTTTATCAAAAATTCTTTCGCACCGGTCCGATCTCGTTTTCTCTCGTTTGCCTCGATCTCGACGATACGGCGCTCTCGTTTTCGCTGCGCAAATCGACGCGTGCGGGGCAAACGGCTCAATTAATTAGCCGTCTTATACCGCAAGTGATCCCAAGGATCGCTAAATCGCCCGGTAAACCGCGGTAAGCGACGGTGCACGCGTTTCTGCATATCTAATGCGAAACCTTTCGCTGCGACTTTGAAGGGGTTAGCTGCGATCGATTCCGATACGAATGTGCGTGCGTATACGTGTGTACGCAGGCTAGTTTGTACGCAGCTCGTGTGCACACACGTTTGCACACTGGCTCTTCGTCTCACACTCTCTCTAACTTCCTTTCTCTCTCGTTCTCTCTCGCTTTCTCTTTTATCCACGTACGCGTGGGTGGCGTGTCCGCGAAGTTATGGTGTCCGCGCGCTTTTATGGAGCGTCTATAGGCTCGTACATATAGGGAAGGCCGCGCCAACTCGGCCCTGCAAACTCTCGCGTGCGTGTACGTGTACACTTTGTAGCGGCGGACGTACGTAGAGCGGCCGAGCAAATAACTACACGTGTCCAATTAGAAGCACGAAACTATTCGCGATAGTACGTGACGTGTAATTAACTCGGTGCTGGATGTCCGTTGCAAGATTTCGTGAAGTCCGCGATTATCCGCGTGCGCATCCTCGCTGCCGTGATATACCATACGGATGTCGCTTTTATGGACAAAAGCGCGCAACTCGAATTAAAACAATTTTGTCGAAACTTGCTTGTTACAAACTCGCAGTTCGAAGTATATCGCACTTTTTGTTTTCTACTGCGGAAGAAAAATCTCGCTAAATCGGAAACGGCGTAAAGTAAATTTCTCCGTCGCGATGGAAAACCACAAATAGAAAATCGTAGTCGACGGTAATTGAGAAATACCGCCGCCGTCAATTTATGGACTTCTTCCCGCCGAATGGCAAAACTTGCCGCTCGACGATCCCCCTCGCGATTACATTTTATCTACGGTTGTTTTGTAGCGTGTGTGTTCCCTAATCTATTCGTTTGCGGGCTTATCGGTCCGTAACGGGGGAAAGGTGCAAATAAAAAGCTCGCCCGCCTAATCTCTCACCTTTAACAAAAAATAAAAAAGCGGCTCATTCGCGTGAAAGCGCGCGAAAATCCTCGCCAGCCACCCTCGCTCGCCGCGCGACGATCACATGTTCCACGCTTTTTTGTAAGCGTAATTTGCGCGTAATTATCGCAGCCAGTAATATTTCTACCCGCGATAAATCGTTTACATGATTAATAGAGACCGGTATTTCGCGAGCCTACGGCGCTCTTCTTCTCTCGATGCCGTGGCGTGTACACCGGGTGGCCCCTGCCGAAACCGCATCGCTTTCGTGTAATTACCAACCGGAGACTACTTGCCCTTATATATTTTTTATATTAAGTAAAAGTGCACATCAAAAACTGTTCTGATTAAATTAATTCTATTCGCACGCAACTTATATAATTTATTTATATTTTTATTACAAGTTTTTCAAAAATTCACTGTTTGAATTTTTAATATTGACGCAATTATTTTATTTGGATTTTATTGAAAGCGATAGTGCGATACTCGACTCGTCCAACAAGCTATCGGTTAAGAACGCAGCGAATAATCGCCGAACACCCCGTATATACGCGTGTGTGTGTGTGCGCGCGCGCGAGCTCAGCGCACCGCTCTCGCGCTCGAGGTATGCTATTATCATAATTGCCGCCAATAACGGCCTCGTGATTGGCGCACTTCACGCTTTCCTGGTGCTCCTTTTCGGAAGTTTTGCATCCTTTGGCCAGGTTACCCCGTTCGCCTTTCTCTCTCTCTCTCTCTCTTTTTCTCTCCGCCTTCATCTCTTCTCCCTTCCTTCTCGTTTCTTTCTCTTTCTCTCTTTGAGTCTCTCTAACGGCAATCTGCAATTTCGAATTCCCGTGGGATATAGAAGAGAGGACGAGGGAAAAGTCGCAAAAATGAATGGCGATTCACGAGGTCGAGTATGTGTTTGTGACGTTTCTCGGTCATCGACATCGCCTACCATCCTCCTCTGCTTTCCTTTTTTTTCCTTTCTTCGGCAGGACCCACCAGGCGAAAAACGTTATTTTTGTGAGAATCGAGGTGTCCGAGAAACCCCACTGTGCGAATATTCGTTCACAAGCAGCTCTGTATAGCCTTCCACAATGCTTTTCTTTTCGATTTGAAATAAATACAAATAAGCTAAATTCGTGTTTTACGGAAAAAGATCATCGATCATTCTCGAGATCAGTTACTACTTAGGTGGTTTTTCTTTACAGATTGGCCGCAGAGAACAAATCAATCACGCCTACAAACCGAGAAATTTCTTTACTTTGTAAATCTTATTTTTCCTTCATCTTATTGATCCTACGTTAGAGAATTTAAGATTGATTTTTTCTCATTGATGGTTTAATATA
>QVNV01000922.1:0-21345 GCA_014825455.1 Pseudomyrmex pallidus | reverse complement strand
CAGTGAAGCAAAACTGATGTTAAACACCAGAATTGTCTAAAAATAAATACTGCGTAACTACGCACGTCCGACCGTTATAACGGCCACCTAGCTTCGTCTTTAGAAAGTTTATGTCGACGGGCTGGGTTAAATTCATGATCTATGCGCATAATCTATGTATTCATAGGTTACCTAGTGCATGCTGTATTTATATACATTTTATTGCCTATTATACGTAATTTTTTTAACTTAAATCTAATCCAAATTTCGCTTTTCGATTATTGCTCTATTGTGACGACAAAAAAAAAGACGGATGACATGACTCTTCTTTAAAAAAAAATTTATGTACATATGTTATATAAATTATATGTAATTATAATAAATGATAATATATGTCTTTAGGCTTTTATTTATTAGCGCATAAGTCGATGACAAAAATGTCTACACCGATTAATTTTCCGACAAATAAGCGATAAGAGAAAAAAAGAGAAAAAAAAAATATATATATATATAGCTTTATTACAAAAAATTAATTACAATCTCGTCAATGACGGATTCTGAGCATGACACCTTATTTAATGGGATAGAGTGACTTTGCAATTTGAGAAATAGCAAACAACGTACCACAAACCGAGAACTCTACGAACCCCCGCTATCGCACAGACATTCGAGTGCGGCCGGAAGTTGGATATTGGTCTGTCGAACTCAATGCAAGAAACCTCAGACGAGCGGGACGTGAATGTCGAGGGATCGATTTAGACAGGAAATTCGCTACTTCGTAGAACTCACGGAACTTGACGAAAATTGGTTTCGACTTCGACAAGGAACAGTAACGATTATCAGAGATCCATTTTAGATCGGGTTTCTCCGATATTGAGGCTAATATGTAATAATATACGAAAACGTCTCAAAGAATTCAAAAACACAATTAGTGTGTATGATAATTTATTTCAAAAAAAATCTTCATTAACATAAAACTATCCTATTAAACTTGTATACCGTAATACTTTTTACAAGGAGAGATCGGAATAATATACTTTGAAAAAAGATATAATATCCGTTATTTTTCTTCAGTTTCTTGTACTTTAAAAGTTTTGTTTTCTCATTGCACAAGAAAATGAAATCATTTAGATATACGAATGTAATGTGCATGCGCACCATTCTTGAATCAATCAAGAATTCTGTTGTAGCATATGTGCCTAGAGTTAAATTTAGGATATTGTAATAATTTTCCATCTATAATCACGTTACGGAATTGATAAAAAAAAAAGTATCGCTTTTCTATTACTGTTTGATAAATTTTTTACATGGATGTGCGTGTCAGTCTTATTTAAATCTAATATATAAATGAGATTGTTCTTACATTTCAAACATAAATCTTCTGTGGTAGTCGCATTTTAAAAAAAGAAAAGATATTATAATTTTCCATAGAAGAGCTCAAAGAGCAAAACTATATGTGTATATATTATATCATAATCATATATATGTACACAAGGTATATATATATATATATGTTTCATATATAACATATACACAAATTTATTCTATCGTTAAGAAGGGGAAGCATTTTTCTAATTTCTACTTCGTTTCTCATTTACATAGTCATTATAAATAGTTTCATTATAACTATCATTTCTTTCTTTGTGTTCCAGTGTTTCTGAATGCTATGTAAAAAATAAAGTAAGTGTAAGTAAGTATTCACAAGATAAATAGTAAACTCCTTATAAATAAATTGCGTCGCGTGGAAAGGACGATTTCCCTAATAGAATAATATATATTATATATTATATATATGTATATAGATCTCAGAGATGTCAAAAAAAGTATGTTAAAGATCCATAAAACTATTCTCAAACGTTGTTGAAGAATCCAAAAATATTCAACGGAAAAATCATTTTTATCATGTTGACTTTAAATATTTCAACGCACGAGAATTACTTGGTCTGCAAATATTTTTACTGTTTCAGGGCGCGAAGTAAAAGAGAGAGAAAAAAAACTTTTTTTCTGTATACGCTTCATCAACAAGTATTGCTGGCATATAGAATACATCCAATCTACTATACTAAATCTATAGTTCACCTCCTATGTGTCGTTCCTTTTCAGCCACTAAAACTGGGATAAAAACGGCGCATAGAAGGGGGAAACCTTCTTCCCTTCTTGTGGAACCGATTCATTATTGACTCATTGCTTACTGTACATTCACAAATGCTTCATATCATTTATGAAGCAAACGTATGCAAGCACACGCGTACGGTGTTGTACACACATATTCCTCTATACTCTATACGCTTAATATGTAGATACATATACGCTTCTTTACACGCGTATATGTACATAAGTATATATAGAAATCATAAAAAAAACACAAAATTAACAACGACCTATTGATTTGCTTGTTGTAAGAGGGTTGCGATTTTTCGATTTAATGAAATTGGAATGATTGGGCAAACGGCGATAGGTGTTGCGTCTGTCAGTACCTAAAAATAAGAATTTTTATACATGTACCTCAACAGTAAACAGGTTACAATAAAGCATAGTATATTGAAAACGCAAGTTATGTAAAAGTAATGTTCGAACATATAGCGAGCTAGCACAATGAATACAAAAACAAATGTTATTTATAATATTGCCATAGAAGTAAATCCAAAAATAAGATACAACAATAATTACAAATTATGTAAATGACAACAAATTATGAATCAAGGATTATAAAGGAAAATATACTTCTCTGTACACAGACTCTCAAGATTTTTAATTGTAATACTAATTAAAACTTTCACTTAAGAACACTAAGGTATAAGATACAAAAAAAACATTGATATAAATAATTTTAATAATTTCCAATAATAGTATCCGCACGTACATACATCAGAGGAGGAAACATTAGGAACTTGGCAAGTGACTCACCAATTAACAACGCACAATGCATTGCAGTCACAAAGAAGGATTCCTATTAATAAGGTTGATGCCTCTGGTTTTGACGATTACCACCCCTCTGCTTGCCACCGTAGCCTGAACCACCTGGAACACATCCATGTGATACATTGTTAGACAACCCTCCCACCTAGTTATGTACACGTAATATCTTTATAAGAAATAGAAACAAACTACAATAGGGAAAATCGCACGCACACTTCTCAAAAAAGAAAGAAAATAAAGATAAAAAAGCTATTTAGAGAATCTATAGAGAAAGGTTACAGGCTAAGGTAGTAAGCTCCATTTAACTTTTTCCCCATTTTCCTTATAGATTTCTGGAGCTATCGATGGCTGAACATAAAATAATATTTGAAGATGTAATTGTTAAATGATTCTATTTATGGGAAGATATATTTTCTATATTTCAAAGTTAGACTTATGTTATATGAAACGTTACTCATATACGTATTATTACTTTAATCCAATTTTTTTGTTATATTAACACATTTAGCTGTTAAATATTAACATTAGGAAAAAGCACATATACCCACACCTATAATTTTCTTTATTTCAAAAAAGTGCAAGAAAGAAATGAGTAATGAATGAATGTAGCTAAAGCTTTACGTAGTAAGAGATTTAAGAGGCTAACGTAAAAAAAAAAAATGCATACGTGTGATAAATTGAAATATGTGTAATTGAAAAATATACAGATGACATGAAGGTTAAATACAATTTGAAAAAGATGAGATACAAAAAAGGACGCTATTGCGTACCTTTACCGCGAGGACCACCGCGCCCACTGTAGCCACCGTCATAATTACCACTGCCATAGCCATATCCATCTGCATTTCATGAAACACACGGTGTAAAAAAAACCGGTATCAATTGATATACTACTGAAATTATAAATAACTTTTCTATAATATAAAAAAAATTCTATGTGTTTGGAAAAAACCTACTAAACAATCTCTTACTTATTTTCAAATAATCATATACTAAGTTTTGGTGCTCAATAAGAAATACTCACAAAATGCATGCCAAATATTATAAAGTTAAAGCAGAAACTAGTGATAATTCTCAGCCGTTAAAAAGCATCTTTAAACATTTTAATAATTACATGAATCTAGAAAATGACATGCATGTTTAAAGTATATGTTAAAAAAAATTTATGCCATGCCGAAAATGATTCCATCAGAAAAATAATATGTGCGTAATTCTTTGTGTTGCTACAAATACGTCTTCACAATTTTATTGCGTGGACATAGTAAAATGTGAAAGAAATATGTAACGCATTATATATGTGATGGTAAGACGAAAGCGAAACAAAAGATTCAATATGCAATCTTACATCATTGTTATGATGTAAGATTGCATATTGAATCTTCTACACATCGTGAAACAATCGGTTCCATGAAAGGAAAAATATTTTTCTTTCTATGCGCTGATTTACTTTCCAACTGTCTCAACATCTAAGTGGTAGATAGTGGAAAGAAAACTACATATAAAGGGTAATCTGTCTCTCATAGAAGCGATTCATTGCTTCGCGATGTACATTTTTGCTTTAAATTTCTTCACACGCACACACACACACACAAACGCTTATTTTGTACATATGTAAGTAAAGCTTTTGAAACCAGAAAAACTTGAAGAATAAAAAAGACAAATGATAAAACAAAATAATTAAATTACATGCTCAAAAAACTTAAATCAGATATACGTGCATCTCTTGAGTCTATGCAGTTAAGTGATACATAGATATCAGTAACGCATAAGATTTTGATCACGTGACTTATTGCTTTTTTCCCCTCAAGCAAAGATAAGAAAACAAAAGCAAAAACTTAACAGTAATCACACAAAAACTCTGTTGACTCCAACATGAATTGTTACCATATCCACTGTAGTCATAGTTTCCGTAGCCGCCGTACCCACCACCGCTGTAATAATCATATCCATAACCGTCATATCCACTGCCATATCCTTGACCGTAGCCACCACTGCTGTAACCGCTATATCCACTTTGTCCCCCCCATCCGCTCTGATTAAATCCGCGACCTCTAACGCCTCTGCCACGACCACCACGGCCGCCGGGTCCTCCTCGCATGCTCATCATCCCGTCAGGTTTAGGCGTAGCTTTTTTCACATCGACCTATTTGAAACATTATAGATAATTAATTACTTAAACTTGTAATAAAAATTTATGTAAATGTACAATATTTTTTGTAAAACTTTAATTATTAATCTTGTTATTGTTGCACTAGTTAGATTAGTTAGGTTTCAGTTATCTATTTACCTCTTTGCCATTTATTGTCTGCTTGGACGTTTTCAAGAGTTCGTTAACCACTTGCTCGGATTCGAATGTAATAAAACAAAATCCTTTCCTTTGATTTTTTGTTTTGTCAAACGGCATCTCCACTTCAACAATCTAAAAGTATCAAACGTTTTTTGTATTGATCAAAACACTCGTTCGAAACAATAATTAATAACGCGTAAAATATTTACATTTCCGAACTGCGAAAAGAAATTTTTGATATCATCATCAGAGAGTTCTGTAGATAGGCCACCAACAAATATTTTACCATGTCGGGCTTTTGCCTTTTTGGGATCAACTTTTTTATTATTGATAACATGATCGCCAGCTGCCATGATCTGAAAGATAATACAAATGTCTTGAAAAGATTGTTTTATTTTTACAAATTGATATTAAAAAAAGACTTGAAATTATTTCAGAAATATAAAATTTTGTCGTCATTGCATTCAGTAGCAGAACTGGCTAAGTTATCATCATTAAATATTACTTCATATTTGCAAAAGAACAATATCATTGAAAGTTCTAATATTTATCTAACATTTTACAATAAATCAGTAAAGTTTATATGTAACAGAAAAACAATTTTACCTTGTCGAGAGATTCGGCCTTAGCAAAAACAATAAAAGCGAATCCTCTCGATCGCCCTGTATTAGGATCTGTTTTAACATTGATGCTTTCAATGTCACCATAAGAACTAAAATGTTCTCTCAGTTCCTCTAAAAATACATACATTTCACGTTGAAAAACTCAAGTACGCCATACAAAAAATAAATTACATAAATGATCATTATCAATCTCAGTAAAAAGTTTATTTTCATGTAGCATCACATGTTGCTATACAAAGGTGTCCTAAGTAAAATCATCATAACTAATTTTGTTTTTAGTTCTTGAATGTTACTTTAAATTGTATTACATATTTTTCAATATATAAAAATCTTAGGAAAAAACAGTTACTTACTGTCTGTTGTCTCCCAACTTAAACCGCCTACAAATAATTTCCTGCAAAAAGGAAAGAAAGACGAAAGTTATACCTAATTGGAGCAAAAATAGTATATCATCGTGGTCTCTTAAATCTTTAATTACTGTTACAAGAATTGAATGTTTATATAGCAAGAAAAATAGACTCATTATTTAAGTCTATGGTGTTGATAACTTTTTAAATTTCTGCAACTGCGCGCGAAGAAGATATCTGTAACGGTAAAAGATAGCGCATGGCAGTGTGATCTTGGCCTCTTTCGCAAGTGACTATTATACAAGTTATGGAACTCATATTAAGTAGCATCTCGTATCGCGCGCAATTTTCTTTTTTTTCATTCTCTTAACACCATCATGCAAAAATAAATACAAAAATAAAAAAAAAAACAATGAAAATTATATAAAAGTACCTATCATTCAGAGAGTCCTCGTTAACTCCGGCCGACCTGCAAAAGCAACGAAACCAATTTATTTTACTAAATGATTTTTCCAAATGATGATTTTTCTCGAACGCATTAAAGTTAGCATTGACTGGAATCGAAGTAAAAATTTGTCTTTTTATAAAAGAAAAATAATTTTATTTAGTAGTAAAAAAATAAATAAATAAATAAATAACTTGACTCCTCGGAAAGATCAGAATTAGTGTTAAGATATGAAAAAAAAAAAAAATTTTAATGCAGACGATATACGAGAACGTAACAGACCTGTATTGTCATTCGCAAAAGGGGCACTGAATTACCGAGATACATTAACTATCCCAATTTAGGCAGGAAACAAAAAAATGTATATAGTTTATATATGTAAATATATTAGTTATATATCTACAGACTAGTACGGACGCATAGGTTTAACTACAGCTAATTAGATCACTCATATTAAAATTTAGAAAAGTCTCCTTATGATAATAAACACAATAATTATGATTTAAAGCAATTGCATAAAAGTATAGTGGAACATTCCTAAAATGAATGAGAATTCATAGACAACAAAATAGCGTATACTATAACGTATATCTGCTCTTCATGAAATAAAAAAGTTTTGAGAAACAGCAACCATGAGAGGGACTGCTATGCACACCACAAAGACCAAAGAATAAAAGGAAAACTTGGAAAAATAAATAAATATGTGCTTGTAAAAATCAATTGAGAGAACAAAATACTTTTTCATATAAACGTTTATATGAGAAACCCGAGTATAAGTTATAACTCCAGATGACATACAGCTGCTCCTAAAGGAAACAAGATTTAACTTTTCCAAGTGGTACTCAGACTGCTGATTGGTCCAAAGAATATGGCATATGGCAAGACTGCAACTCTACATAAAAAAAAGCTAAGAAACTTGTCCTTACATTACAATTTAACAATTAAACAACTCTTGATTCTTTCAAATATATATATATATGTATATATATAATGTATTTCTATGTACACAATATAAATCGGCAATATAAGATATTTATTTGTATTTATATGTACGCGTATTACATATGTTTGTCTCTTTCTCATTCTCTCTCATTCTGTCTCTCTTTTTATAACATTTATTTGACTTTCTTGTACTCTACAACGAGCTGCAAGTTTCTATATATTCTTTCTCTTATCGTCTTTTGGCAGTGTCGACACGATAATTTATAATTATAAATACCGTGGTCACTGGCCGTTGTTGGTTGGGTCACGTTTTCCACTTGCGAGGCGCCCACCATGTGAAAACCGTTGTTGATCACCTGTAGATCAAGCCACATAAACTGGGGTTAATCGCGTTCCGGTCTACTCGAGATTTTCTTATTGATCCGTATTGACTCGAATCTCTGATCTGATTCAGTGCTTTTTAGTCACGCCCAAATGGTATCTTGGGTCGGAAATTACGCGTGACCCAGTAGAGGCAAGTGTGTATCTGTGCGAGATCGTTAACTGATTCCTTGTCTTGTGACGAACTTGAACTTGGATGTAGACTTCTCGCAATAATTCTGACTCGGAAATCACTGCATAAGGCGTCATACTTTTTGCGCTTCTCATTGATTACACGTAAGCGTATATATATATTCAATCAACAATCAATTACCATAATAGTCTGCTGCAATGAACCGTACGAAGATAGAAGATTCAGCTGGCCAAAAAAATTATGTATTCAACAGAGTTTACGCTCTATAAAAATGTTACTATGTTATTTGCACGTAATGTGTGTACAAATTTTACTGTAGAATCCACAAATGATCTCTTTATTATATATATTAGATCATGTAGGATTATAATTATATAATTAAATAACTAGATGTGTAGAAACAGAAATAAAGAATTTATACACAAAGTTACGAAATTTCAAACAGACAAGTTTATACCTCCTTGGCGCAACAAGAGCACATAAAATTACGAACTAATGCTTACTCATGTTAGATATTAAAAATATTTTAGGTTATTCTGCGGAATACAGCATGCAATATTATATCGTTTTTCAAAATTATAGGAATAATAAATGCGAGTAGAGCGCCGATATAGTATCTGACTATTTTTTTTTTTACTTCCATTATTTCATACGTAGAAGTCACTTTCCTTGTTTTAATGAAGAGAAAGTAAATCTTCAAATTCAGCAACAATACTTCTGATATAAGATACAAATCTTCTCTAATAAAATACAAACAATAATATATATGACCTATACATACATACATGAAAACTCTAATTTTAATCCAATCTATGAATACAGTATTTGAAGATTATACTTTCCTTGAAGTTTCATTTTATTTCTAGTAATTTAATGCTTACCATTCTTTGCAAAAACACCTCAAACTAGCATAAGAAGTTTGCAAAAATCCAAGAGGCTGTAGGAATACAAATGTAGCAAAAAAAAATAAAAAAAATAAAAAAAATAAAAAAAAAAGGAAGAGATGTACAAAATCTCTTCAATCAAATAAAAATAACTAAAGACACAACAACAATTACAAAACTTTATACAGATTAAAAATCCCGTGTATATAGTCAATATTAGACCAAAACTGTCCAAAGGTGGTCAAATTCATTCATCCTGCTCGAAATCTCGTTAAGCTGAAAAGAGAAGATAGAAAGAGAAAAAAAGGGAGAAACACGACATGTCGTGCGAAGCAGTAGTGGTCGAAAACTTAGTCTACTAACACCTTTTATGCAATGTATATTTTACAATTACAGCACAAACTAAGATTATATATATTTGTTTCTCAATAATAGATTTTGCTATTTAACGTCATTTTCATTCCGCTCAATTAAAGTGACTCATCTTGTGCGTAGAAATTGCCTTTCCACGTACTCTCGAAAAAACGTCTTTCAACGTAGTCTTAACGGAAGTAACAAGCGCGCTCGTGCAACAAAGTGATCAAGTTAATCGTAACAGTAGTTTTTTTTGTTTGTTTTTTTTTTCATATTCAATACATGTATTCATATCGCGCATTTTTTTTGTCATATTTTGATATTTTCTCATGTGATATGGGCGCGTCTTTTTCCAAGCTTGGTAAACCGGCGCTTCTACTCGCATCATGCTCTACTATTATCTTGGGTACGTCGGGATTTTCTACGATAAATTTTCATCGCGAGCAAAAATCGTCGAACAACAAAATTCTGTGCGACACAGTGAAACGGGGGAGCCAAAATAATCGAAACGCAAATGCTCGAGTCACGGGGATGCGAACGGATCGCGTTCGGCAGGCACGCGCTCGCCATAAAAAAAAAAAAAAAAAAAAAAAGAAACATATTGTCGAATTGCACGCGACCAACGCAAATTTGGAATGTGAAGCGATCGCGAGACAAACAGCGAAGTTACCTGTCTTCCTGGGATTCCTGATTATTTTGTTGTTGTTCGCCGCCAGAACCGCCGTTCTCGGCCTCGCCGTTCTGCTCGGCAAAGTTCTGTTCCGCGATATCCTCGCTGAAATCCTTATTTTCCTGTTCAGCCATTTCTTATCGGGTGTGAATACTTTGTTACACACAAAGCAGTGGTCAAACACACAAGTGCGATTCTACCGCACTCCGCAACGAATGAGAGAAGTTGCTCAGTGACGCACGTCCAGATACGTCCAACTTGGTTGAAGACCGACCAGGGAATGGGCAGAAGGCAGAGAGAGGAAGAACATACTCTCGCAATACGCAAGATTGTGCGCAAAGCATCACGGGACACGAATCTCTCTCTGACGCGTCATCGACCAATCGCGTCGCGCGACTCAGAACCGTACGACGCGATCGTGGAGACCCGAGTCTCGAGATTTTTAGAGGTATTGAATTTTTGTCACGCCAAGATGCAATTTAATCGATCGATTTGCGTACATAATACGTGTAGATCTGCTGAAAAAGCATAATGAATACTTTCGTGATTACAGATCTTCATCGTTTACTTTCCGATCTCACGATTATCGTCTCGTGTGTGTGAGCATGCGAGTATGTTTATTGAGCACTCGCAGATCGAAGTTTCATTCACTAGCGTAAACGACATGTTTACATTCCTGGTTACATTCCAATCGATGAGTAATGGCGGGCAAGCACTACCGGAAGACAAGAAAGGAAGGCGCGAGAAGAGCGATTCACGCATGGAAGATTACGCGCGATGAAGGTAGGTTAGGTTAGGTTGAACGGAAAGATTATTAGCCAATGAAATGATCGTGCACGTGCACATTTGTCAGCCAATAAAAATGTTGCAAAGAAGCCCGCTTTATTTTATCAGGTTCTCTTTGATTTCAGGCACCGCATCTCTGCAAACGATTGAATTTTGTTTTGTTAGTAAATTCTCGCTGGTTCGTACAGTCTATCATCGCGTGAATAAAATTATCGTGAGAGATTTGCGAAGAAACTTGTTCAAAAATGCCGGAGGAACTAAATGTAAGTTTTTTTTTTTCGAAACAGTAAGTGATAAATGAATATTTTTCACACAAAAGCATTTTATAACAAAAAGCGTGCGATTTTAGGTTTCGAAACAGTACGATGTCTGGTGTACCTGCAATAAGATACGAAACACTTTATTTCGCGTCGATTGTAATCTGTGGGAATATTACAAATCTCTGGATCCGGATGGGCGCTCTTCAGTATCAGGTATAAATATCGGCACCGCAATGAGCGATGATTTTTGATTCTAAAGTTAGTACTGCGTTGAAACAGTTATTTATAGAGATGTGTTTAGTGAATACGCAAGATTATTTCTCAAATATGTAGTTTAACATTTTAATTTACATTAAAGAATTTGACGTTAATTAATATTCATTAATTTATTGCAGAATCCGAATTTATATCTGTTTTGGCTGGATCTCTGAACGGAATACTTGACTTATCTGACAAAGAAATCTGCGATCTAGCGGTTTATTTTAAGACTGAGGACGGTCGAGTGAATTATGAACGATTTTGCGAAGTTGTTTACGATAGTGGTAGGATTTGGTCTTTTACATAATTAAAATTTTACAAATTTTCAATATTTTTCTCTCAGATTTTATGTAGTATAATAGAAACAAATCTAAATTGCTAAATTATTATTATTATACTTAACAAAAATTCTTACTAATTATTTTTACTTCATCTTCTGCAGTCCTTGATCTTGAGAAAAACAAGCTTGTGACGAATGATTCAAACTGCGAAGATCTGCAACATATAAATGCCTTGAGTGACACAGAACTACAAATATTGAATCTGATAATCACTCAAATCGCAGTGCTGGTGATGAAGAGAAAAATTGCGCTTTATCCCTATTTTCAAAACTACGAGATGGCGCGTAAAATAAACAATTTATTAATAATAAACAAAATATAGCTTTTATTGAAAAATATTTTACAGATTGCAAAATCTGATGGCACGATCACTCTGGCTCATTTCGGTCGGATTTTAAAATTTCTGGGAATTATTCTCGGTCCTGAAGAGTTTCGTCTGGTAGTGAAAAGATTCGCTCAAAATGCCTACTCTATAAATTACATGTCGTTTTTAGAAGCTATCGAAGAGATTCAGTGTTATTTACAAAAACATGGAATGGCACATCTCAGTAAAGTGAGAACTCTTCTTACTTTTTTTTATAATCCTCTTCGCTATATATGTAAACTACTCTATTTTTTTTACAGGACTTGCTCTATCAATATCCTGGTCGGATAATCAAGGCCGAAATACCAAAACTGCCACGACCAGAAATCGGGAAAGTTATACCCAGTCAAGTGTTTGGGAAGCAATCGGTGTTTCATCCGGTGATGGAACCAGCAAAAAAGGCTATGTCCACGAGGGAAGTTATCCAACGCATTCAAAGACACGTTTTTGAGCATCGAATACGTATCCACGAGTTCCTAAAGGTTATTCTGATACAATTAATCACGCGTTTAATTAGAGTGTTTATTATGATGCTTGAAATTTTTAAATATGTTGTGTTCATCGGAATACATTGTTGTGTTCAACTGAGTATGATGTTATCGCGTTGTACAAACATGCATTGTATGTGATAACACCTTATCTGCGATTAGAACTAATGGAAATATTATGGGTATTGAACCATACAGGACTTTGATTGTCTAAATTCCGGTCGGATAAACGTTTCGCAATTTCGAAGAGCGCTGGACGCGCTTCAGATATCGTCCTTGGGCCGTTTGTTTCTGTTTGAGTCGGAGATCACTGATCTAATTGAACTTTACAAGGATCCAAATGATCCAGATCGCGTATGCTGGCGCACGTTCGAGGACGATATAGATAAAGGTGCGATATAGGTTTGCTAACGAAAAGAAAACCTATACGTGTTTAGATAATTAATCAATTTACACATTCTGTATGTAAACTTTTGCATATTTGTGTATCTTTGCTTAGTTTTCACGGTAAAGGGACTTGATAAGTTACCGAATATGAAGGTGGAATCACCGCCCCAAGAAATAGCCGACTTACCTCGAAAAGGCGCATCAAATTGGTACTGCGAGCCTAAGAGTACAAGAGAACTTTGCGAGGACGTCTTGCAAAGAGTAAGATACCGAGTCGAAGAAAGAAGAATTTATCTGAAGCCATTCTTCAAGAACTACGACAAGTACACATTTATTAGTAACAATAAAAAAATAGGTATTTGTTGAACCAATCGGACCAATTGCATCGTTCGTGTACGTACAGGCACAATTGTGGTCATGTGACGAGATCTCAGTTAAGACAGATTCTTCTTGTGCTAACGATATTGTTGTCGCCGGAAGAAATACTTGCGCTAGAGCGAAGATATAACGACGATTTAGGTTTCGACTATTTCCGATTCTTGGAAGAACTAGAAGCCCGTCCGATCGAGGAGCCTCTTTATCGTCAGATGTTAGAAGACAAAATAAGAATCAACGCTGAAAAGCCACCGTCCGAACCTCACGAGGACGAAACCAACATTGTATTGATTCTGGCTAAAATTAAGGCGAAAGTTGTGCGCGAGAGAATCAAAGTAATTTATTGCTTAATTTATCGGGGTTTTTTCCTGTTAATTAAAGAAGAAGAGACCCTATCAGACGCTAGAAAGTTCATTTATTGATTGAACCATATATAACAGGTTCTTGAATTCATGCATCAATATGACAGGCATAACCATCTTGTTATTTTGAAGTCAGATTTTATCAGGAGTCTGGATCAACTTCGTTGTAACTTGACAAATACAGAAATAGATACAGTTACAAAAGTTTATCAAGCGCCTCTAAAGTACAATATTTATAATCTCAATATTACCAATTAAAACCGCGCTACGTTCTTTCTCTTTTTTTTTTACCATGCATTCTTCTTCCTTCTCCAAGACCGGACTTCATCGAGTATGTGAAGTTCGCGACAGCTGTGGAAGAAGCTGTTGCGATAGGAGGTTTGGAAAAAACTCCTCTTTTGACACCTATACAACACGTGCCTTCCGAAAAAAGAGTTTTTCTAAATTTTGATGAACGACTTGCTGTAGCAGCCGCAATGGATAAACTATGCAAAGTATCGAATCCAAATTTGGAAGAAATTTTCCAAGTAAGTCTTGATGTAAATTACATTAAAATGTAATATAAAAAATACAATTACGAAAAACTCTTAATTATTTGTTCAAAATTATACAGCTTTATATTTTTTAGGACTATGACAAAGAGAATATTGGTACGGTTTCCAAGGAACGATTGATGAAAGCATTGTCGGTTAGACGAATGCTGGAACTCATCAGTAACAAAGAGTTAGATGCTTTACATAAATGTTTCTCCGTCGAAAGAGGCAGTCGTTTCGAAATCGATTATCGAGCCTTCCTGCGCACTTTGTACATATTACAAGAAAACAAAAAGACTATGATATGTTAAAATATATGAAGATATAAAAACGAATCTCTGGAGAATATAACTCGCCTTTAGCATTCATGATCTGTATAAAAATTACTGTACAAAACTTGCAATTTTATCAAAACGAATTTACTTTTTTTTATATGTATACAAAGTTTATTTTATTCACGATATAAAACAAACTTTATTTAATCGAGACGCTGCTTCGAGAGAGCGTGGTTTACTTCTATGAATTATGATACCCGTCGAACCAGCTTTTTGAGAAGGAGAACTCCTTTCTCTTCCTTCCAAATTTACACAGACTGATCTTTTGTCTGTTATACGAATTTATTTGGCTTCTAAACTCGCTATAAGAGGGACATAGTCATCATATAGATCAATACAATTTTGGTTTTCAACTTTTTGCCACGAACAAGGTGAGGTGTTTGAAATTAATCTTTTAAAAAATTATAATTGCTACATATTGTATATATTGCTATATATTTACTATGCTAAATAACTATGCCAACTATTATGTAACTGTCAGGTTTTTTGATAAACGGATACTTTACGCGCCTTCTTTCGTGACAAATTGAATATATTTTATTGTGCAATGTCTATTAATATGTAATAGAACTTTTTAGAATAAAAATTAATAGTGAAGAAACTATCAGCAATGTTTTATCGACTCGCACACGTCGCGCGTCGTTGCGATGTTGTGTACATTGTTTTCTTTCTTACTAACAGATGACGTTACTAGACCAGTAAAGGTTGCAAAGCACATTGTCTCCTCTTGCACTTCTCTTTCTTATAATAATCCATTTAATAAAATAAATGAAAAAGAGAGAGAGAAGAAGAAAGTAGAATAAAGTATTTTTTACCATTTTTGTAAAGATACGTTTATTGATTTTTAGAATTCAATTTTCGTTTTGCACGTATTAACATATAAAAAAAGTTAAACTTTTACTTTTCTCTTGAAATATGTATAAGCTATACATGGCCTGGTATGTACATACTGTAAAGTAAGTAAGACTTAAAAGCAAATGTCAATAGCAACGCTTGCATATAAAGTACCGTTCGCAGCGTCCATTCCGAGGAAGTAGGAGCGGCTACAATTTAGATGATAAGAATTTCCAAAGCACGCGCATTAGCTTCACCAGCACGTACGATTCGCTGGCAAAGAATAATTTAGGCAGATAGAAAGTTTGGGTTCGCCTCATTCTACATACTCTATTAATATACACATGCTCTCTTTATGTAGAAATTAGAACATTTCGAAGAAAATGCGAGTTTTCATGCGCATTTCAGTCAATACTTAAATGTTAAAACTAAGATAAAGTTTTTATATTGCGCTATATATAATAATATTTAAAATATTTCATTACAGAAATACAAAAATGATGAGAAGTGTAACATTACTTTCTTTGATCGTCGTTTCCGTTATTGCCGGACCGCCGTTTCCACTGCCAGGTGAAGTTCCCGAGGATTATTTGGCTCCTCAATGCCGAACTCCGAAGTGTCCAGCTGCGAAAGCCAACAGCAACACGCCAATTACCTTGCCTTATCCTCTAGACTGCTTGCAATATATTATCTGCGAAGAATCCGGTCCTCGCGTCGCTGTATGTCCAGGAGATTTATTTTTCAATAAGGTAAGACAAATCTCTTCGAATTATTTAAAGCTTTTATCGAAAAATTGATACAAGTATTTTTGATATTTAAAAAGTTTTGATATTTAAAAGAATTTTTTACTATATTTAAAAGTAAGAATAAATTATTTTTGCAATTATTTTATATTTCAAACACAATGAAATTTCAAGATATTTCCGATGCAAATTTTTTAAATTAAAATTTGAAAAAATACAATTCAATGATAGAAAGTTTTGACTGAGCGATTCATACATCTTCGATTTGCATCACATATTGAAAAAAGTGTACTTTGATATCATGATTCTCGCATAGCTTCAAAATTGTCTGGAGAGTTCTGCACGTGATACGAGGTCCCGCTGCATCGATCGCACTCCTACGCTTTGGAGACGAAAGGCGGCGGCGATTTCATTCATCTTCGTCAGCTTCTCGTAATGCGATGTCTCATTAGTTTCTCGTCTTCGCAAATCGTATTCTCTTCCGCATCATGAATTGTTTTTTTTTTTTTTTTCAAAATTTGTTTCTTGAGACATCACTGAGCAGATGTTGAAATGTAGATTATATCTATAGAAATTATGATGGAAGTCAAAGAGGAAAGGGAGATAGCTCTGTGATAAGGCGCTCTGCAATAAAATAACAAAAGGGGTTGAAGGAAAAGCGTCAAGTCGATCCTTTTTCCGTAACACGACACTTCGTTTGTAATCTACAAGTGCGTCACGTGTGGACTAGACTACTAGGAGTCGCGGCCACGTATCACCCTTCGGATAACTCGATGGTGTTCTACCCTTCTTTCGTCGTATCCAGTTACGAGACGTACGGACGCACGTGCATATTGTCGTGTTCCCGGGTGCTTCACCTGACACGTGGCCGGGCGAATTTCAATTCATCGGGTTCTACACGGATGTCGGTGCTTGACTTCGTAACAGCCCCATCGGGGTCGCTTGAACTCACTCGACCAGTCGATGTTTTTAATTTGTCACCCTTTACACGCACACGTCGATCGTTTGCGATACCTTCGTTGAACTCACGAGAGACACGCAATATCTTTCTAAAAATAAACGAATGAAATACATGATTTTATTTCGCAAAATTTCTGGAACATCGGGAATTTTCTTCGTATCTACTTTTAGGAGAAGTTATATTCTCTATATCTTTACTGGCCAAGAGGAAAAGAGAGAATCATTCACTATAATATTCAATCATTTTTCTGTTTCAGAACACTGGTAAATGCGATAGTCAACAAAACGCGAACTGCTTACCTTGCTGGCAAAGTTGAGCAAGGATCTTGATATGTTCGCAGAAAAATTGCCGCTCCGCAAGCTAATCTCTTCGGCATCTACATCATTCCGGCAATTTTTATTTGTATTTGTCATCGAGTTTCAATTCGAAAGATTGACGACACGTATTTCCCCGCGCTCTTCTGTTGACCTACAACAAACCATTAATAAGTTTTCCTCGCTTTGTTCTCTTCAGTTTTGACGTCAGCATTGTTAACGTTGTGGTATTCGCGCGTACTCACACATACATGGAATCTCTCCTTCTCTCTCTATTAACAATCCCGTAAGTTTATAAATTAATTGAGATGTACGTTATTTAAGTGGATTTTGCAATACATACGAATATAAATTTATGGGAAACCGATAATACTGCTATATTTCTCTATCAAAATTGTATAATAATGCTCTTAAATCAGATATTTAAAATTGTATTCTTTTTTTAATATGAGATGATCATCGTAACAAGCACAGAACAAAAATGAATGATAAATTTAGTGAGATATATTATAACATAAGCTCTCGTAATGTTTTATCAACAATTATTACATTTCTATAACATGGGAATATAATGACAATGTAAACTCTTTATAATGTAAAATTAAACTCGCTCCAAACAATTTGCAATTTCGGTTCATATCATACAACGAGCAAAATATTATTTCCTACATAATTTACATGTGCGCGTTTATACCTGCTAAAAGATTGATAAAGGTTGCGATTTCGCGAAATTGCGTCAGCACACGTATGATTAAATGTCGTCACATATCTCATTCTGCGCGAACTTTATCACACAATTCGATAGGAATCCACCTTCTATGAATATTTTATTTATCACTTTCAATCCGATTGCTACTTCGCTTCCCAACGAAATGTCGTTCTTCTTGAAACAATGATGGAATCAGTTGTTTCTTTTTTTTTTTTTTTTTTTTTTTTGGAGTGACCGGTAATCGATCTGCTAAGGCGATATCGTGCGCCTTTCTATATATCTATCGATATCTCTTCCTAAACCTTCTGCTCCACCTCCACTTACGTACTCACCCCAGAGACCCTTTTTCCACCTACACGCTCGCCCCATACCTCGAGAATTCGAAATGTTACTGCAGACGTCAGCCGTAGATTTCGATACTATTCTTTTTGCCACCCGAACTTGAGATCCGAGTTTTTGTAAGAGTAGTTTTTCGCAAGAATTTTCTGATGACGTAATCTACAAACTTTATTGGATTCCATTGTGTATCTCTATATAGACAGTTATGAAGAAAAACTTTTATGTTTATATGCGAAAAAATGTGTTAACTAATATGAAATTGTTTGATAAATATCTTTATATTACAAAAACATTAAGTATAATAAAAAAAAGTAGTTAATCACGCAAGTTCTTGAACTAGAGTAACTTTATATCTACTAACAACTTTTTGTTACGTAATTTCTCCTAAGTTTTGCTATTTTTCTAACCACTTTTTTAATTATTGACGTCTGAAAGAAAGCGTACATAATTGTATATCCTGTATGTGTACTCAATATGTTAATAAAATCATTGACTGGAATTCGTTTAATAATGGATACCGATGAAACAGATCGCCCGAATCGAGGCGAGTTGCGCTTGCTAGAAAATAACGTGTCCTAAAAAAGAGTGACATTAAACGCCGACTCTTCATCTCCTGAGGCTGACTCGCTCGCGTTTCTCTAATCTTCCTCTCCACCGAATTTCCGCTCATCCGTTCACCGTTCGTGAAGGGCGAGAGGAGAACGGAGGAAGGTTGCGCGATCTACGGTCGCGAGAGTTGCAGTCGGGGGGCGCAGACTCGCGGCAACCATCCAGACCGGTGTAGTCCACGCCTCCCGCTTGCTCGCCTACAGCTGTGGCGTCGAGGGTTCGCGATAGAACGAAAAGTCGGAAAGAGGTGCAAGGGGGTGAACGGCGCGGCTAGGTCTCCGCGGTCGGAAAGATGGTGGGGAACGCGAGGGTTGCGCACCCCCGCGCGCGCGAGCCACACTGTGACGTCACGGGGATCAAATCAATATCACCACCGGTGCCCTCCCTCCGTTCGTCGTCGTCGGTCCTCGCGAGACGGCGGACGGTCGACCGCCTCAGTACAAGGTGGCCTCCGCGACTGGCACGTTCCGGCAACGCCAGTGTCGTTCCGACGACGACGACGACAACGACGACGACGAAGACGACGACGACGGTGACGATCACGGCCACGACCACAGGGACGAGGACGAGGACGACACGCCGGCCAGATCGACCTCCGATTCGTCACGCGATTCATCACTTGTCTTTTCCGGGACCGCTGTTTTCTTCTGTCAACGTGAAATCAAACACCGTAAAAATCTCGTCCTCGTCGCCGGTATTATTGACCATTAAGTACCCCACATACACATCGGTATTGAAAACCTGGTATCATCTATCTACGATGAGGTAGTCACCGGCTGCTTCTGTCAGAGTCAGCTAACGGAAGGAAGGTGCTTGTAAGTAACACTTCGTTACAAAATTTCTTTCAAAATTTCTTTATTAAATAGTTCTTTCGGAAAATAGTTATCGTGCGAAAGATTTTATGAGATTATTTTAAAACGCGGCAATATAGAAGAAAACGGGTAAACATAGGATAGTCTATTTGCTATGTCATTTATGTTTTATTCTACATGCGCACAGATTGATACATAATTTATTGTAATAACAAGCAAAATAATTTATATTTTGATACGCGTGATTGCTATCAAATTATTATAGCCAACATTTTATGTTAAATAATTAATACACAGACGTCTACGGACAGTCTAAGTACCTCTACGTATATGTTCATATACGTGATGGATGTAAAAGCGCGCGCGAGCAAAGAAGTTTTCGCTCAGAAGTCAACTCCCGTTTTTTTTAATACTTTTTTGATCAATTGGAGATTAACCAATTGTTGGTGTAAATTCTGTGATTTTACTCTTCTTTTTCTTATCCTCGATAATCGTTTTTCTTCTCTTCTCCTTTACTTTCCTTTCGTGTTGTGTGTTTTCTGCAAAGACGTAGTTGTCGGTTTCCCAGGTGAAGGACCGCATTGATCCTCGCAATCGGTCCCGCGAAAGTCAAGCAAAAGAGTGAAAACGAAGAAACTAGGCAGACAGAGAAGCAGAGGACTCGGTGAGTTGGGTGAAAATCGATGGCCATCAGCGCCCATGGGCGGCCTCGCGTTTAGGACAAGGAATAGCCCCTCCCAGAAGACCTCGCTCCGGTGGGGTGATTGCTGCCCCCCAAACCCCAACCCAACGTCGTCGTCGGCCGTCTGGAAGCATCGTCATCAGGACATGCCGCCGGTGCCCGTGTGAGGCTGCCCCCCGCTGTTGCGTGATTGTTTCTCGCGGGGATTTCAAAGGTACTCTTTTCGTTCATCCCCCTTGTTTAACCCTTGGAACCCTTTTTTTTTCAAGTACATTAATTTATCTCTTTCTTTGTTTCACTTAAACGTCTTTTATGAAATTATAAATACGCAAATAGCATTAGAGTTTTAGTTGTTCTTTAAATAACGGAGAAAAAGAGATCGTGGATGAGATTTACATCTTTGTGTGTTAAAAAGAAGATACACGGGATTTAATAAGCTGTGATTTTTTATACATAAAACTTTTTATATAGTTTTTGGAGGGAAGAGAAATGAAAGACAATTTTCTCAGTCGTGATATATTGATACACGTGCGTACTTAATCGAAGCTGCGTCTTTTTGAAGTTATACGACACCTTGGGCAGACTGCGCTTTAATAGGATTAGAGGGTAAGCTCGGTTGAGCGATTTAAATGCCCTTTGGGTAGAAACATAATATTTGTGCTTAGCTGCACTTGTTGGGTGCAAGTTTGCCACGGCGTTAATCAAGCGGAAAACTTTAATACTCCGCGCGAAATTGATAAGTTCTTTGTGAAACCTACGTCAAAGAGGTTTTTTTGCATTCACCATGACATTAGCAGCAAACAAAGAAAGAGAATGTGTATATTTATTTTTTTACCGTGGTTTATTAACAATCACGTTATCTTGCACCTTGAAAAAAAAAAATGTGTCA
>QVNV01000921.1:0-11640 GCA_014825455.1 Pseudomyrmex pallidus | reverse complement strand
GTCTGCTAATATTTGAATAAGTCCGGCAAAACAACAAATTTTTAGTTACTAAAGACAAGAGTCGTTGGTCTTATGGCCGCCATATTGGAGCAGCCATTTTATATTTTGAAAAACGCCATATTGTATCTAAAAGTGCTTTTTACCTACATTTTGCGAGTTTAGGCGAATTTTTTGAGCCACATAATTTTTGGGAAACATAGAGTGTCCGTTCGACAAAAAATGCCTCATAAGGCCTTATGGCCGTTATATCGGATCAGTCATTTTATATTTTGAAAAACGTCACATTGTATCTAAAAGTACATGTTTTTACCTACATTTTGCAATGTTGTACGAAGGTTTTGAGCCACATAATTTTTGGGGAGCATGGGGTGTCCGTTTGACAAAGAATGCCCCATATATATATATATATATATATATATATATATATATATATAATAAAATATAAAAGAAAAAATATTAGTATGACTCAAAATGCTAAACACAAGAGACTTTCATTTTAGAGTCGCATTCGGTAATACTAAAAGTATTCTTTCTAAGAATTCGTAAAAATTACTTCAAGGACTCATCTGTTGCACGTGCCGGCAAAATTCATTTAGTAGTTCACATGTATCACGCCTTTCATTTCGCAAAGGAATTGCTTTGTCGGAGCGTGACCTAGTATTCAGCCATGAACTAACTGTATAACACACGATATCCTTGATCCTGAGACGAGTTTTAAGAAGAGAAGAAAAATGTGAGACTGCTAAAGTCACGAAGAAAGAGACGAAAAGAGATTGGAACAGGTTGAAAGAGAGATTAAAGGAAAGTATTCTATGAACAAACAAACGCTGTGCCGTTGCTATTGGTTGACGACCATCAGCCGACTTGCTAGACCCGGCGTCGCCTGTGATATATGTCGGGATTACGTCATACATCGCGCTTACTGATAAATGCGCAAGTGTGTATGTACATACAAAATATCAGAAGATAGATTGAGAGAGAAAGAGAGAGAGAGAGAGCTGTTTATTTCATAGCTGTTCATTTTATCATGACACACACATTTACACGTCAGAATGTATATGAAAAATAACCTTGAATAGTGACTGCATATTTATGTTACAGTGTGTGGTTGCGTGATGGTTGCGTGAATCGCGATTAATCAGTATTTCGGTTTAATTTACGTCATATATATATATATAACTTTTAACAACATACATGTAATGCTGTAACACATCATGATTAACCTGTTTGTTTACGAATGTTTACATTTGTCAAATTTCACATATGAATATTTACGTTTGTTGTCTACTTATTATTTGTCTTATTGTTAATAGAGATACTGTTTATAAATTCGTAAGCACGATAATCTCAATGAGATCTTGAAATCTCGAGAGATATATCACTAGCTGAAATATTTATCTCTAGTTTTTATATTAAATTATATAATTTTTTAACTGTCTTGACGTCATACTTATTGTTAACGTCAAGTTATTTTTAATTACAAAACATGTATTACGCTCAGACCACGCTTTGGATACTAATAATTCGTGATTTACGGCAAGATTTTCTACCAAGTAGATAGAGATAAAAGCGCATTTGTATCTCGATCTATTTTCGAAGTCGATAAATTTTCACAAATGAGTTTTAATTAAGTTGTCATCATTCACAAAATGTTTGCAACTCATGTTGACTTTCCGTTGGAAAGTTTTCACTGATGACTGAAAATTCCGGGAGCGCTTGTAAAGCGCGACGTAAATTTCTAAAATTATCAGAGCGTAGCTGGCGAGAGATTGCTTTCGTAGAAAATCGACTTGCAAAAAAATCTCTCGCCGCAGTTGACGCTGCAAGCGCAATATGTTGCACAAAGAGCATGTATGTAGAGTTTCTCAAGTTAGAATTCGAACAACTCGGATTTCCTATTAATTGATTGAATTTCTAGTTAAAGATAGAAATGACCTTTTAGAAAATATTATGTAACACAAATCGTTATTATGTAAGAAACAGAATATGTAAAAAAGTAAGGTTTAAGAAATTAAAAATCTAGTTTTATAAATGAATTATCTATAAATATATATGTATAATCTTTGAAAATTCTAAATATATTAGTTACCTATAGAAATAAAAAAGAAATAGTAATTTTATCGCTAATACATGAATCAATATATAAGTTTTGTGATATAGCTCTATTTATTTACAATTGTTCAAAATAATTTTTTTTACAATCATTGTTTCTTTTGAATAAATCAATCATTAAAACTTTGCTGTTATTTTTCTTCTTGCTGACCTTTGTATTCTGAGTAAATTTCCGTTTTTTTTAATTTGTTATGCTTTGATTAGACGTCATAATAATGTCATTTGTAACAAAGTTATTTATCAAAATATTCTTCTAATTACTTCTTATCGAAATATGAACATGTATATGTATCTTATTTTAAAAACAAGAAGTAAAAGCAAGTCCAACAAAGAGAAATAACGAATCTTATTTTACTACGGTATAAGTTTGAACAACTAAGTCATTGATGCTCGATTACGTCAGCTTTATATCAGATAGGAAGAGCGTATGTTTGCGTTAAACAAAGCAAATTTTAGTGATTGTACACGTTACAGTTCTAATACAACTACTTGATATTCGATATTCTATCAAACTTATATCAACTGGTACTTATATTATTGGCTCGTAACTAGTGAATCACAATTTGTTGTTAAAGCATATTTGGATGAGACAAACTTTAAAAGTTTTAAAGTGTGTTGCCATCTTGTTTAAAATGGTAGTCGTGTTCTTTTGACGACCCGGAACGTGCTTACGCAACGATTCGTTCATACGATAAACAAGGTGTCGAACATCCTTGCTAATTATTCATTCTGTGCATCAGAAATTGACACTAAAATTAATTGTTCTTATTTTTTCCTTGTTAATAAGCATTTTGTTGCTTATATGATCACAAATTTTATTGTTGTCAGTATTATAATTCAAAAGTTTAACGAAATGCAAATCTTTTTTATGTTATTTATATATCGCACATATTAAATTCACTAAATTCGAATTACTACAGTGACAATTCAAAGTTAATATAGATTTAAATTTGAAGTTAAAAAAAAAAATAAATAAAATTATATTTTTGGAACTCACAAGAGCTTGAGCTTACAAAGATGTATAATCTTCTTTTTTTAATTAATTCAACAATTTTAAATGATATGGAATGCATTAGCTCTAAATTTTGTAGCATTTGATACATTTCTCATACTTGGATCTCTCTGGCAACAAAGATATCTAGAAGTATTTCTCTTTCTCTGTCTCCTCTGCCTCTCTCCCCTTGTTGTTACGCGAGAATTGACGTTACGTAACCGTAGTCATGCAGCGAATTGCATCGTTGCAACTCGCCGTATGCCGTGATCGCGTGTGCAAGCCGCGATTCGCTCGGGCGGTGCTTATCGCTTTATTAGTCGGTTCTTTATTACACTGGCGACCCCGTTGATATGTCGCGTCTATGATATACCGACGCAAATGCAGACATCGCGACAGAGATAAAGAATCTCTTCTCATCACATTGCAGCTGTTAAACTTCTAAGAGGACTCAACAGGAGTTTTATTCTATATATCGAACAATTCTTTTTTCTCTTTCTTATAATGTCTCAAGTAAAATAGTCAAGTCTCGCGTGATGCACTTTGTCTCGCGTCAATGGACACTTTGCTACATCTTTGATTTGAAAGGCAAATCTTGTAACTCTATTCTTTTGTCGAACAAATTTTTCCATTGCGTGTTTTAACTGTTTAGTTATTATGAATGATCAGTAATTGCGAAACGCGTGAAATTACGCGAAATCGCTCGTAAAAAACAAAATTTTTGTTTTTTACGAGCAAAATTATAACAATCATACGTCGGTACAATATATCTGATCGTGACATTGGCCGTGATTACTACAGTAAGTTTACGTAATCATCTGTCACGGACCATCCCATCGCCACGTGCTAATGTTACGCACCGGTTTACTATGGCCACTTGCTGCTGCTATGCGCTTACATGTCACTGTGCATATAGACACAGAGGATAGAGAAAAATATAAAAAAGAAGGGAGAAAAGAAAGATTTTCTCTGCCTTTTTAAGAAATCGTGATATTACGTGCCGAACGGAAGAACGGTGTAAATTATCAGTTTAGCTGATTTGACGAGACCGCCTCGATTGATCAAGCGTTTATTCATGATCGATTGCAATCTCGTTGAACCTTGACCGGTCATTAATGTTGCGTCCGATAACGAAACCGGTATAATTGCGATAAAATGACTTGGTATTTCGATGCTACCGATGCGTGAAAATAATCTCTACCATCATACTCAATAAATGGTTATGATCGAACACAGCAATCTTTGATCGGATATATGTTTGATGTATGCAATAATTATTTAATTATGGTTTATTTAAGTCAAAAACCTATATGAGAATGTAATTAAAAGACAAAAAAAAAACAGTTAATATAAGAAAAAATCTATTTTCACCAAAAAATCTAATCACACGGTGAGGTTTTAATTTTATTTATTTGATATTTAGCTTCTTTCAGTTTTCATTTCACAGTCAGCAGAAAATTGACATTGCGATATCAACACAATGTGTTCATCGTAAGTTTCATATATTTTTGCCTACATTGTCCACGTGAGAATCATGACGAGTACAGCCGACTGGTCACTCGTTTATCACGTTAATTGTACTCACGTCATTGTCACCAACGATTATGTAAGTGTCGTCGCCTCGTCTAACTTTTCCATATTTTTGCATTTAAAATTCTCAGAATATGCGTCTATGTCGCTTGATCGTCATATTTGTTTTGTTTTACTGTGAGAAAAGAAACAAAAACTTAATCGCAGACTATCGCAAGAATACGGATTTCCGCGTCTGAGAATTTACTCGATATGCCGCTAATTATATATGTCGTAGTCAACGACGCAGCAATCTTAGGATTGACTGATCAATTTGCGGAGCATGATCAAAGCCCGAAATAAGGTTTTTAGCATACTTTTTAATGTATGCTATTGCTGCAGTAACATTTTATAGATTAGGTTAGATTAGGTTTTTACAGAGTGGGAGTGCTAAGGAAGGAGCGGAGCCCCTTCCCCGCCCACACGTGTACGATAGTATGTGATACAGAGAAAATATTATATACGTCTAAAATGTCAATTCGGGCTTCAACCGTTGTTCCGCACATTGACCAGTCAATCCTAAGATCGCTCGTACTTCGGTCTTTGACGCTAACATATACACATCCATTCGACGCGGCTGCCTAGAGATATCTATCATTTCCTATAACAGGTGTGTTTTTTAAGCTGCACAAACGCAATCTGCGCAGCGGAAAACAAAACCGATTTAATAGAGTTTGCGTTAGAATTTAATTGCGGACTGGCATAAAAAAAATGCTAACCTCTTTGTTTGCCTGATGGCATGAACCGCTTCGACTGTCACCATTTGTTCCAATAAAGACTGCAACGCGATAAAAATATTATAGTATCAAGGTTACGTCTCCAATGTCCAGATTCAGCTGACACTAGCCGATATTTCTTTCGCTCGCACGTCCGTCTCGACGCGTTTATCGCGCGGGAGAACGGAAATTTGTATGCAATTTCTCCTTCGTAGTTTCTGCACGGCAATTGGATCGCAATACAACTAAATAACATTTATCACAAATAGCAAAGGAAAAGTTTTCCATTTTAATGATGTTAAATAATAAGCTATTTCTCTATCAATATAACGTTAATTTCAGATTATATAATGCGCAACGTCATTCAAATGATGCTAATTAATTAAAGTCCGAGCGCGACTGCGAATGCATCACGGAATAGTTTGCATATCCAGTCAATGCGTGTCTATATGACGAAATGTATTATATTGTTGTATTATTGTTGGTTGAAAATTTGTGAATAAAATGTCGCACATTGCGTAATTTTATTGCGAGCTCTTGTTCTGCTGCAATTCAGTTATATCAATAAACGCACACGTAATTGCACATTAAGTGTAAGTCAATTTCTCGGTATGCAATATACACATTCGCGCGTATGTAGCAATATTCTCTCAGCCATCCGCGCATACACGTCATTGCTCTGGAGTTAAACATTTCAAGACAAAGTGACAGTGATTTAATCTCTTTCGGTTTTTGCAACGACTAACGGTGATCGCGTTGAGTCACAATTGATTTCTTGAATTGCCGAGAAGAAATGAAATAAAAAGAAATTGACTGCCTCTCGCTTGACGTAACAGAGAGCTCGACATAGTCTTTCTTTTTAGACTCACCAGAGAATGAGCTGCAAAAGACGAAACTTGTCTCGTCCGTTGAAATATTAAAGCTTCCATATATCGACTTAATGTAGCGAGCGTTTGTCGGCGAGATAAAAAGACATTCTTCAAACTCATAATGAAATACTTGCACACATGTACACGCATGTGTTCACGTGTACACCTATAATTGTCAGCCAAAATATCAAGTGCTAAATCGATGTCAAACATATTTGATGATCTAATTTTAATGAAATACTTATTACGGATATTAAAGGACTACGATGTATATAACGCTTTTATATATGGCATTCTGGAGTCATTCACTATTGTGAAATAAATTTGACACATCATTAAGATTTTTTTCAAACGTTAATCAAATGCATCTACATCAAGTGTCATTTATGTATGAGCAATGTAATGGCGGATGTGTTTTTTAAATGTCACAGTATTATGCAAGAACAAAAATAAAAACAACGATCGCCAAAGATTTTTTCTCACAAGTTCACATTTGATATTTTAACTTTAATATATATGATATGTTTTAATATATATTAATTACAAATGTAATATTATTATTAAAATTTTAAGTTTTATGTCTCTAATTAGTAAAATTTTCTAACGTACAAAAAGAAACTACCGAGAATAATCATCAAAATTTATTTGTTTATGCAAAAGACATGATAAAAACATCTAATCGAGATCTACTATTGCACATAACTTTGATTCTCTTTCGACAATCAGACGTCGCTGCACTACTAGCGCTTGTCTTCCGGATCTACCTAATCTATTCTATGTGAAAGCCGGCGCCACTATGCTACTCTTTTCCCCGACTTTCACTGCTTGACATTTCTGTGGCACCGCTACGAGAGCGCTTTCCAGCCTTTCGATTTCCACACGCGATGCACAGCATCCCGCGTAATTTTCTGTGCGATTGATCGCGCATTGGCGAGCATTGCATCTGCGGTTACTTAGAAGCAAGCGCGATCAAAGCCACATCAACCCTCTTCCAGAGATTGCGATCGACGCGAGAGAACGAAAAGAGCGACGCGCGCACACTAAGCGCGTACACGCGCGAACGAACAAAGAAGGCGGTTTACTATTTTTGTCCGCTGTTTCATGGAAGTGACCCAGCACCCAACATACGCTCAATCCCTTCGTATGTAGGTCGCAAGCTGCCCGCTTTTCGTTTTGTTCGCGCTGTTACGTCGATGTGCTTGCGAACCTCGATCTAAATTTAGTGATGTTTTCATCCGCGCTATGCGACAGACGGTCCACCCTTTGCAACAAGGTTTTCTAAAGGTTTTTTAAAAAGTTTCGAGAACAATCTTAGAATTCGCCGCTCATTAGTTTTGATTAGAAATGTTCAGAAAGTGATTTTTACACGTATCGCTCTTTTAGAAGACAGAAACCTTACTATACACTCTAATATATAGAGAAAAAAACTATTATTTTTAAAAACAACATCTATACAAATATATAAATATACACATTTTAGACTTAATTATCTCTGTAAAAAGTTTCTTTCTTAAACCGTATTTAAATTAATAGATCTATAATCATATAAAAGTCAAACTATAATATTGTATAAAAGTAAATATAATTATAAATTATATATATAATTTATCTTATATAAATTAATATACTTAAAAAAATGCTGAACCTTCTTGTTTTACCAATCAGACATTACAATGTAACTTTTGTGTGTCTCGTTCCTTGTCTTTTGTTTGTCCTTTCTTTTACTTACAATTAGACTGAGACGGATGTCTGAGTAGTTATGATAAATAGTATTTTTAATAATGTTGTAATAATGTCGCAATAATGTCTTGTCAAGTCACTATTGAACGGTGTGAGAAATGCTTTTACAAAATAAAAGAGAATAATAAGCACGTAATTTTGAAATGTAAAAGTTATACAGAAAAAATGACACCAGACACCACTAGAATACACATATGAGAATGTTATGAGACCACGAACACATCAGTTGAAAGCCTACAAGAAAAGAATAGTTTGATCTACGTTAGCAGAATCTAATAAAGTTAAGACGAACGAGAAACAGTAATCCGTCTCAGTCTAAACAAAAGAAAAGGAACGAGACACAAGAGTTGCATTGTAATGTCTGATTGGTAAAACAGGAAGGTTCAGCATCCTTTTAAGAGGATGCTGGACCGTCCTATTTTATCATCTTAATATAAATTATAGTTTTTAGATTTTTGTCGTATTTACTCCACATTTACTTAGAAAATGGTTCTCCAAATTAAAAGAAAATAGTCTAAAAACTCACTGCAAGTAATAAATGTTTCTGAAACGAAAAAATTTTAGGTTTGAAGTTTAGGTTAGGTTAGCTTAATCAATTTTCTTGATGACAACTTTTTTTGTTTCCGAAATATTTATTTCTTGCAGTGAGACTTTAGACTATTTTCTCTTTGGAGAACCGTTTTCTAATTTGTGCAGTATAGACGACAAAAATCAGAAAACTGTCATTCATAATAAACTGATAAAACAAGACGGATAAAACTGATAAAAGAGGATCCAGCATCCTCTTAAGATTCTTGCATATATTTGTCTTGTATGTATTTGTCTCATAATTAAAACTTGAAAAAAATTAAGAGACGAGAGTAATTATATGTAAATTATTATTTTTTGTTAATCACTGACTACGTTTTTTTTTTATAATAATCAATTTAAAACTGGATGCAATTCTATTCTATAAGCCGAGGTAGATCGAACATCAGCGCGACTAAAAAGATAGGGATAATCGAACTCGGAACTAGGTCGCGACTGTTCGATCAGCGACAGAGCTAACCTTGATCAGGATATTTCGGAATTTATCAATTTATATTTTTCTTTAATATCTCTGTATTTGTATCGTAAATCATGCTCCGAGCGAAGGATATATTTTCGATATATTTTTTCAATAATATAAATGAATAAAAAAAGAAACAGAATTTATATTTATTTTTTGTAAGAAAAATATGCCTGATCGAACAAGTCTCTTAATTTGTCGTTAATAAACACTTATTTCCTTACTAAGTATGAAGCCTGTTCACACTGGGCACGGAACACAACATCTGCAATATAGGTTGCAGATGTTGTGGAATTAACTAATCGTATTGATCAAATCGCATTGATCAGTTAATTGATTAACGTGAGTGGTAAATTCCACGAGACCTGAGATTTCTGTTTGCGTCTTGCGCTTAATGTAGAATAGACTTGAAATGTTTTTTGTTTTCAGGCTATTTCTGATTGCTTCATAACGTGAGTGTTGCTTGCACTTTTTTTTACATTTTGTTTTTTTTCTTTTTGTTTTGTTTTTATTTTTGTTTTTGTTTTTGTTTTTGTTTTTACTAGAGTATGAACATATACACATACATATATTATATCTTAATCTAACAAAAAAAGTGTAAACAACAAAGACTTCATGGACGTCTTATTGTTAGTTTTCGTGAACAATCAAGAGTCTCAAAAACAATTAATAAAATTGAAAAAGATTAAAATAACTTTCTATGAACAAACATGCAGCTCTTGAAACAAAAACTAAATATAAATTCTGTTTCTTTTTTTATTTATTTATATTATCGAAAAAAACGTTTGAATCGTTATTATTGTGAACACATCTTCAATTTACTTTCGAAAAGTCATCATCGCACGGACAGTAGGATGCACCGTGTTAATTATTTTCCGTGTCTAATTGAATGTATTTCTAAGACAAGGCATGCCAGTACACAGGATGTACGGCAGTGTGGTAGCCATGTTTACAGCTGGCCCCGTATGCTAATGAATCTCTCGAGGTCAGAAGAGCTCGCTCTAACGGTCTGACGGGAATATGTGTAGACAGCGCGGCGCTAGCCAACGGATCATGACTCCGTCAAAATTAGAGGCTCGAGTTGCAAAAACGATTTTCACGAAGCACGACAAGCATAGCGTAAGTTGGCGTTTATCTAAATCACTCGAACAATCTTCCTTCCGCGAATATATGTATATGCGCAGAAACAAGACGGTATCGCATGCAGATATAGATCTTATTGCGATCTAAACGCGCTGCTAATTACAATTTATCGCAATACCATTGTCCTCTATTAAAAGATCAAAGTACCGCGCTTCCGTCTCTTTCATGGAATTGCGCGGACATAATAGAATGAAGTTACATGTCATTGTTATCATCGCTAAATTAATTGCTCCATGTATTAATTAAAGCATTGCTACTTACACGCAATGTTTTGTGTTTTGCACAGATATACACAAATGCGATAAAAGTAGATACGATGAAAATAAAGTTTGACTATCGGATGTAAAATTTTAATATGTTAATTAGCACTTTTTTTTTTTTTGCACATTGTGAATCCGTGAACGCGTCTTGATGAACCTTTTGAGCCTGTTTTTACTTTGTTCGAACATGTTATTCGCGCTAGTTACAAAAGAAAAAAGACTCGTTGCAACAAATGGTTGGTCGCGACTTTAGTCAAATACAAATCTTATCGGTTTACCTTCGAAATCCAGATCAAATTGCCTCGTCAGTTAAACTTCGAGGGTTTTCTTCGAGAACAGAATCCCCGGTTTTTTCTTTTTTACTTACTAACGCTCACTCAACTAGTCGGATAATTTGCAAATTACGTTTTGCCGAATGCAAGTGTCATATTTTGTCGAGAGAGAAAGTGATTGTTTTCGTCATGTAAAAACTGTTTGAAAAAACATTTTCAGATCTTTTTATTTTGTATACTTGAAGTTTACTTAAATATAAAGAGAGACAGAAAAAGAGAAAAAAATATATATATTTTTAAAAAACTTTGTGAAATAAATTGGCCAATTAGAGCCTGACCACTGTTGAACGGTGTAGTATTTTTTCAAAATGATTTTATTATTCAAAACGTTTTACGTTTCGATCCCCGGATGGTATCATCTTCAGAAAAAATATATAAAATCAAAATTAAGTCAGAAAGACATTTAAACTCGCAAGATGTATGTCGACGTGTAAACGTGAATCACATCTTGCGATTTCAAATGTCTTTCTGACTTAATTTTGATTATATATATTTTTTCTGAAGATTATCTCATCCGGGGATTGAAACGTAAAACGTTTTGAATAATAAAATTATTTTGAAAAAATACTACACCGTTCAACAGTGGATCAAGCTCTCATTGGCCAATTTATTTCACAAAGTTTTTTACAAAATTGGAGCCTTGTTTTCATTTATATATGTTTATCTATCTTATCTTTATTTATAACTATATTATATTTCTCATTTTAACTCATAAAAATCGTTTTATAGTTTGCGCACACACATCTGGAAACTTCACAATGCTGAGTATATTTAACCCAAAAAAGTCTTTACAAAAGAAAAAAACAAACGCCAAGTACATAAAAACTATCCAAAAAAAAGAAACACAGATCAACGCAATT
>QVNV01000920.1:0-11340 GCA_014825455.1 Pseudomyrmex pallidus | reverse complement strand
AAATAACGCAATCTCCGATCTCCCAGACGAAAACGTAGCTCGAAAATATTTCGCAATTAAATTCCATGGAGAATAATGAGAAGCAGATACCCCGTTGTGATTTATTTATTTTGTTTTCTTCATCTCTAAAATCGCGGAGGCTCGATTAAAATAGCGTCGGATGAGGGCGCGTTTTAATAATTTATGTGCGAGGATATATTGTCAGGATTTTGCGACCGCAATCGGTCTCCCGTGTTTCGCTTGAACACTAATTGATACCGGTGGCTTCGATCGGTCACGTTTGCTCCGATAATCTGATGCATGTTCCCCCGCGAATACAAAGACGCCTCCCAGAGAGAGAAATGGCTTTGTGACGATGAAAGCGCGTGCCGACGCATTCGGAGAACGTTGCCATTGAAATACCATGATCTGTCTTCCTTCTTCGCACGTCGTCCAAGTAGCTACGGAATTTAGATGGGAAAGCCAAGTCAACTGATACTGTATTTTGCATGCTGCGCGATACGATCGTCTACCGTGTAGAAAGAGAAAGAGAGAGAGAGAGGAGAAAGGAGAGAGGAGGTGAACGTTGCGCGCATCAGATTTGGAGATCGATCTTCACAAAAGACGCCAACTCGCGATTCGACGGGTCGCTCGGGTGCTATTTCTTTCTTTGAGTTGTCGCGACGTCTACCTTTCTTTGAATTTCTCAACGTTCACGTACCAATTCGAGATACAAAAATAAATGTAAACTACGTTTACAATTATTCTCAAATTACAGTAACGGTTATATGATTTTTGTTTTACACGATGTTGATTTTTTCGAACAAACTAATTGAAAGCAGTTTCAAGCGGAGATAAATAAACAAGGGAAGTTTTGATTTGTACATGAAAAAAGGAACCACAAACACATAAATGTGTATATTTGACAAAATTGGTGTGTAATAAATGAAAACAGTATAAAAATAAAACAAGTGAAATGTAATATCTATATTTAATCTATCGAGATTCTTTTTTTTTTTCGTTTTTTGCGAACCCGGAGGGGGAAAAAGTATACGATAATGTAGCGGTAAATGAGACGTTAACCGCGTCGCGCAGGTGTGTTCCTCCCAATATCTTCTTTCGCGGACGATCCTCCGCTCGAACGCTAAAATGTTCTTTAAATATCGGCCGCGGTGTTCAAGGGGGTGAATTACGGTTCTCTCTGGCAGCGGCAGCGCGGAACGTATGCTAAAGCAAAGGAACCGAGAGGAAGAGAGAGAGAGGAAGAAATCTCCGACTTACACGGTTCCGTAAGGCGATTTCTTAGACGCTCTCGTCGCAATAAGTACCCATAATGCTTCGAAGCGCGGAGCAAGCGAAAACCCATCCTCATCGTTTACCCGTTATCACCCGCTATCGTCCGATCCGCTTATAAACAGCGTCCTTAACGGCTATCGGTAGATTGTAAACCCGCTGCAGCGAGAATGATAATAACGACGTCGAAGCCGACGTCCGTTCGGCGTGTTCGTTTCTCCCGCGAACGTGTATTAAAACCTACAATCTGACATTTTAGTGTGGCAATTATCATAAAACCGTGCGCTGATCAAGTTTATTGGCGAGTAAAGTCGAACGGAGAGAGCGAGAGAGAGAAAGTTCTTATCGAAGAGATAATTTAACATGCGATGAAGATGTTCTCTTCTCCCGACTGCGCGCCGGGGGAAGAGGAAGAGGGTAGACGCTAAGATACATAGACGAGAGCGACAGGAACAACTCCGGTGCCGGGTTAACGGATGCTACTGTTCTAAAGTCAAGATGTTACGGAGGGTTGGGATGTTGGATGATCCTCGCTCAGGATATGTTCTCCTCCAGACGATGTGCACGTGCGCGCGCGCGAAAACACAAAGAGAGTCATTATACCTCTCCGCGGCGTGTTGCCAGATTATATTAAGAGATTTAAACGTGTCCGTGTGTTTGTGTACGGAGATACAACTCTAACGTTAAATCTCAAAGTGTATTATTCGGAAATGCGCGATAGAATTTCGGTTGATCTTCGCTGACACACTCGTAAAACTGCGCCTTCTCGTGCGTCCGAGCGAGCAACTCGATTGAATTGACCGTGAAAATTGCGTTGGAAACTCGCGTGAAAAGTTTCCGGGAAATGAAGGAGAAAGTAAAATTGTGAGGGAAAATAGAGATTCGCGGGCTGACAATAAGACTGGCTAACACGCTCTCTTTCTCTTCCCCATCCCCCACCGAGGGGAAACTTTCCCCCGTGCGCACGAGAGAGTCGCGCGCGTCTTCGCGTGTTTCTGTATTTAAGATCCGGGCTTTAAACCGGGAGTCTTGTGTGTACACGGCACCGGCGAAACAATGCGAGAACAAGTAACGTCGACGCAAAGACATAAAAGATTGCGGGCGCTCACAATGATCCAAGTTGGTTCGCGAGAACGCGCACGACGACGTGATGTTTCTTTGCGTATACCTCGGCGCTGACGTGGCGCAAATTATTTCGCATGGCGAATTTACGGTGGCACCCGACTTTTCTCGCGGGTTAGGTTGCAGAGCACCGATTCGGCGTTTATGCTTAATTCGCGTAATACAATAATTTTAATCTCAAAGTGAAATAAATAATTAACAATAAAATAATATATACAATAAATATTACATACGCGAAACGTTCTAAATATAACGCGCGTGTACAATCAAGGTACATATGACCACGCGCGAGCGAGCGAACATTCTCGGCTAGTCGCGTTTTGCTTTCATCTACCGGATTCTTTGACAAATTTGGCGTCCACTTTCGCGAAGAGAATTTGATTGGAGCACCGGCTCCGTTTCACATATACTTTCCGGGGTTTATACAAAAAAATCCTTTGTCTCTTTAATTGTTTTTGTTCTCCGCTTCTGTCGCGGCATATATACCTCTCAGCTCTATTGTGAAACCGTCAGCGCGAAATCAATTTTGCGACACACTTTTTACAATATATTCTCCGCGCAATAAACCGTGGGAAGAACTTCGAATTTCTCGTCCGGCAATTTCGGATTTTTTTTCCCCGCAATTTATTGAATTTCCACACGCGCGCGTTTTTAATACGCGTTCTCTGTATATATATGTATATTGTTTCAAAAATTGAATTCGCACGACGACGACTCGCGCGAAATAAACATCATCATCGAATCTGAAATTGAAACGTCATCGAGCGAGATGATCACGCGCGCGACGCTCGCTTTGTTAAATGCTTGCAGATTTTAGATTGTAAGCGATTCTGGGAGTCCTCGTCATTCACTCTATACAGGTCATCCACTCAGCACAGGAAAACTGGCTGAGAGCTGTGAAAATTGATTCTCTCCCGGGCGTGTGGCCTCTCGCCATGATGTCCCATAGAACGCACTGAGTGAGCGTGTGGCTCTCTGATTTCGGTCTCTCTCTCTCTCTCTCTCTCTCTCTCGTCGATAAACCCTATCAGACGCAGGTGATGAAAGCTCGATGCAGTTCGCGCCCGTTCATCTCGTTCATCGTATCGCGACTCCGCCGCGAACTCGCATTCATATGTATGTATAATAGCATATACGTGTATGTGTCGCGCGCACACAACGACGAGCTGTCATAAATCTGGCCCGCCGCGCGACAGTGCTCGCCGGTAGTAATTAACCATTCGTTGACTGTCAGTTCTTCTGACTGTGTGCGATGTCTCTGCAGGACGATCCGATCGATATGTCTCTCCTCTCTCGATGTGTCTGCGCCTGAAGAAGAGCGCCCGGGATGACACGCGCGCGCGCGCGCGCTCGCAAAGAGCGGAAGAGGCGTGCCGATTGATGGGATTGATCATGGCGAGATTAGCGAGTGACGAATTGTTATTTGTTCTCTCTCTCCCTCCCTCTCTCTCTTTCCCTCTTTCTCTCTCAGGAAGCTGTCTGTGCGCGTTTATATATATTCGGTCTGCCGATAATTAATTCCTTTCGAAGGGTTATCCTGACTAATCGTCCGGTCTTAGAAACAGCTTTCCCGAGACAGCTCGGCCCGACGCAGCTGCCGGGTGCTGTTCCGGTTAACGAGAGTGCACGTCTAGATTCGAAGAATCCAATTAATGCCCCCGCATAGCGATAAATATCGTCGCGGATCAATGTGATTTATCGCGACGCGTTCCGGAATTCCAGCGCTCAACCATACTCCGATATAATTTATGTACGACAACTTGTGGCCGCGAGTACAGTGGTAAATAATAACGGCTAAGAGAACCTGATGCCTGTGTCAAGTATATCGCGTCGGCTTCGAAATCAACGGCTTAGCCTGGAAGGTAATTGTATTATTACTCCTTTCTTTTTTTTTATCTTTAGTTTTCCGTAAGTAATTATCGTTAAAAGGACTGTTTCTTTTTAACGATAATTACCTAAAAACTGATAAAAGTGTTGCATTCGATTTAGATGATTTGTGTGCGTAACTTTATTACATAAATAGCAATTAATATTACGTGCCTCTCCAGAATTTTCAAAAGCAAAAATAAAAAACAATAAATATTGATTAAAAATCCTAACATTTCCTTAATTTTTACTTTTTTCCTCAAAAGTAGCAGTTGAAATTCTTGCTGATAATTCTCGATAAATATGTAGCGAGTCCACGAGAGAGGAAAGAGTGAGATCACGCACGCGCGCGCGCGCACGTACTCGACCATGTGCGCGCAGCATATTTCGAATTCGTTTGACAGATTGTGTGACGGGTAAGTGCGACCACAAATTTGAAATTCTAAATATTGCACCGGAGGGACTCGTATCAACCATAGGTACAGGTATGTGTGCAATCGATCATTCGTAACAAGTTTTCTGCTAGGATATATCCCATTCAGAATGCTTTCACAACACTCCGCATATCTATTGCAATATGTAATACAACCGTACACCACGAGAAGTAATCTCGATACCACAATTCCGATATACATTCGTTCCATGACTATTGGTATTTCGCTTGAAAATGCTTCATAACTCGCATATTTTATATATACACATACATATATATTTTTTTTTTTTTTACGTCGCGGCATAATATTACGTTGCGTGTAAAAACCCCGTGTCTGTGCTTTCAACAGAGCGAAAAAAAGAAACAAACAAACAAAACATTCCAAAATCGAATAGACGCGGCAAGTTTTTGCGATTTACGCTCGCATTATTCGCGCTTAATGCCGCTCCATGGTGGTGAAAAAAATTTCAGATGAAAAGACGACACTGTACACATGTGATGATCGACGGACCGTGTAACGTGCAAAAAGCGGCCGCAATTTGCGCGCGTATGTCTACGCACGCAGAATGGTGTCTACGCACGCGTGTGTGTGTGTGCATTGGAAAAAAACACATATCTTACCCAATATTCAATTTTCAACCAGCCGCAGACCGCGAACGTCAGCTCTTATTTGCCGTAACTGTAATGTAAAGCATCTAATATTTGCCGGACGCGTCGGAGATACCAGCGGCGTCTGTTTTGCTGCTGCTGCACAGTGGTGTGAAAGAATATCGCGCGAATAAAAATAAAAATGTTGAGCGCCGTCGCTACGGCAAACGGTATTGGCGGATGAAAGTGCGACGGTACACATCGAAATTGTTGCTTTCCAGCTTTACGCGGAAGAGCAAAGCGAGAGGATTCGTCGGGCGACCCTTGTATATATATGCATGTATGTGTGTGTGTGTGTAGATCGGAGTTGGTGTGCGGCGAGAATTGGGATGAAAAAAACGCGAGAATTACACGATAGTTGGTGTGCGCGAATGCGGCGAGAGGGTGGTGACGCCGCCGGCGTCGATCGGCTTTTTCCACCTGATAAAGTTTAACCAATTAACGTCCGCCGCTACGCCGGTTAAGTCACTTTGCGACCGCGATAAAGCCGGAAAGACATCGGGGTGGAGATTCAGCTTATTTGTACACATCTGCCGCGCGCAACGGGAACGGGAATTGGGTTCGGATTTATTGAGAATAGAAACGATGGGGAGGCGGAGGAGAAACGACGAAGGGAAATGGAGAAACGTCGCGCCGCCGCCGCGCCGTTGGGCAGCGCGGTGGCTTTATTTGCCAGGGACTTGTTTAGCGAAGCGCGTTATAGCCATTGGAATATATTATTATCCGCGGACCGTCCGTTCCAGTTTGGCTTATACGCGCGTGTCAATATTATGCGAGTTGCTTAAAATGCACGACAATATCGCATTCCGCGCGCTGTTATCAATTATGCGGTTGTCAAGTGATGCGCATAACGTCTATATTGTGTGGGTGATCAGACTATTGTACACAGTATGAATACGTCTAATCCATTATTAGTGTAGATATATATCTATATAGTAGTTTTTTTTTCAGTAAAGAAAAACTCACGAAGAAGATAATATTTCGTATAAAAACTCAACGCTGGTTTGTTCTCGAAAAATTTGATTTTTATAAAATATTTTCATAACTGAATCAACACAGGCGTTGCTTTATTTTCTGACGCATATGATCTTAAAGAATACAAATAAAGATTATTGCACAATTCATATTTTTAGCGTGTAAACTTTGTAAACCGGAAATATTGTGTCACATAACAAAAACGTTTACTTATTTGCGTCACTAACAAACATTGTCGAGGCGCGAAATATCGCGCGATCGATTTTTCTCGAATGATTTTCTATGAATTTTGCGATAACGTTCATCTTCGTTGTATTTTTACTCGAGTACGGCCGATCTCGATTTGCTGAATCTTCGCGCGACACAATCGGCTGCCAGCGGCCGACAGTGTGTTGTCGCGCGTGCGTTTTTCGCTCCGAATTTTCAAATTCCTTGGCTTACTTCATCGCCGTCTTTCGACGTCCCCTTGTGCTAGCGCGGAAAATGAGTTTACGGTGGAACGGGGTGGAAAAGAGGAGACAGGTTCGAACCGATGGAAATATTTATTCCAGAAATTTTCTTCGGAATAACGGCCCGGCTCTCTCGCGTTTATATAAATTTCGGTGTGTGTGTGTGTGTGTCTCTCTCTCTCTCCCGCGTCTCTTCTTGCTCTCGGAGTTTCCGGCGAAAACCCCGAGTAAAACCTTCCGAGTTCGCCGATAAACTTATGCACTTTCTTACGCTTTTCTCTCCTCCGACCGCATTGTTTTTGCTATCTTACGTTCTTGCCTTTTTGGCTCGCTCGTTTTCTCAGTTGCGCTTTTTCATAAGTAAATATTGAATTTTGACGGAAAAACACCCCCGTGAGAAAATTAAGAAGAAAAAAACAAAAATCACGTACACGGTACGGTGATGATTTTTGAATCAGGACACGTCGCCGGCACTTTGTAGCTGAACAAAATATTTCACAGCGCTGCGAAGTGTCAACATTTCGTTCGTGCGCCAGTTTCAAAAGTCTGCAGTTTCGTCTGCTCGAAAGAAAACTCGGAATTCCACATGGAGGGTGTGGTGCCAGGAAGACGTCAGATTCTCATTTGGGTATTCGTTTTGAAGTCTCCGCGAAGTTTGGCCGATGCTCGAGGAGAGACCTGAGACACCTAATTTTGAAACTTCTCGCGTTACTGATGGTCCGTCTGCCCGGTAATTTGTCGACCTGCTGCAGAAAATTTATGAACAAAGCTCGCTTCTCTCAACGAACTACTTCTCCCGGCACATCCGCGCGTTATTCGTGTGTTTCTTTTTAATTAATTTCTCTAATTTTGTGTCTCTCTCTTTCTCTCTCTCGAAGCTTCCTCTCTTTTTTCACGGCGTTCCATTGTGGCGTGAAAGATGTACACGATGGCTGCGCGCCATCAGATAGCGCTTTTCTCTCTGTGAATGAAATATTAAGAGCGATGTGGCGCAAATTGTGCGCTCGAACGCGATGTGACAATTTTCGCCGATAAGATCTGCAGGCACACCATTACGACACATGAAAGATCACATTCGGCGGATAATGTTTATTTATCGAGTAGCAATCAAACGTGTTTTTGGTAATTATCAATGTTCAACAAAAGCAGATGATAGATTTGATACGACGGGGATATTATGTCGCCGCGCATTAATTTCATCATAATATTATCTCCTCATTAGCTCGCATTAAGCTGATTGCATTATTAATTATGCGAGAAAGGAGACTGCGAACCGCCTCTATGGATAAATTTAATCGCTGCATACACACACACAATTTACCAGTTTCGCATCTAATAATTGCGGCGATATACATCCACGCTATAATAATAATAATTACAAAACTAATTCATTTTTTTGCATCGTTCTTTTTTTTTACATTTTACCACATGTACGGAATATTTTAGCGCATTTTTAAGCTCTGTTTTATCAATTTAAAACGCTTCAGTAAAAAAAAAAAAAAAAAAAAAAAAAACGAGATAGCTTGTAAAGTAATTAAACATTTTTATCAGTAATTCGCACTTTCTGAAGATCCAAGCAATACTCCCTTGTCAAACAAATCGCAGTAGATAGCTTCGAGTTTATTTCGTACACGCGATTATTTCCGTCGTTTAATTATGCGACAGCGCTCGAAACACGAGCATCTAATTAATCGCGTCGCCACTTGCTTGCTGCGAGGTCTGATCGTCTGGTTTCGCGGGAAACATAAGGTCGACGTAAGCGGTGCAAGTAGCGCACGGCATGCCGAAACAGTCGGGTAATCCCCGCGCCACCGTTCTCCATCACGCGATTCTCCCCGTCTGACTTAGTCTTATGGGGGAAGACGAGATTTACCTTTGTTTCATCACGTTTTGCGCAGTTTCGTAACGTGGCGTTTACTCTCTGTGTGCCTCGGCTGCAATTTCGCCGGAGCTGTATTCCGACCGCGCCGTCGCGTCGTCGTCGTCGTCGTCGTCGTCGTCGTCGTCGAGACGGCACGACGGGGTATTAAGGTAATGAGAGTTCTCGTATTCCCGCCTCTATGTATCCGCACATTCGATGGCACGGGACCAAGTTAAAGTGCGATTTTCCACTCCGAGGAGATGATTCGACCCGCGAAAGTGGACGATAAAAATCCACCTTCGCGAGAAAATTATGGAAAGGAGGAAAGCGCTGTTCCTTCCAATCGGTTAAAGAATCCAAATGAAGTAACGCGAGTATATATACAGAGAAAGAGAGAGAGAGAGAGAGAATATAATTATATAATTTGAAATATAATCGCGATAGCGTATATTTACGACTATGTAATCGCGCATGTACGTACGAAACACGATCGAGATTCCGATCGTTTGCTAAATACAATAGAAAATATGGAAGCAACATCACATTGCGGATTCTCGCATTTCATATGCGTCCACGATACGCATTTGATTCTGTTCGTACATTATACACAATGCCGACGCATGTAGTACGTACGTACATAGCGCGTGCTTGATTAGGTTAGCGGGTGAATCATATAAAATGAGAATGGCTTCCGCGCGCGTGACCCGGAACGGGGGTAGTGATTGAAGCTTGAATTGGTAAATTTAATTTTCAAATGTCAGTGAACACACAATGAAAGGGTGGGAGTTTTTTTACCCCATTCTATATTAGCGATCGATGGTGGTTTTGACTTTATAACGCGGAACATTTTCCCGATCAAATAACGCGAACTCGCGCGCGATTTCTCATATCATTGTAGTTGCGCGTTTCGGGCAACATTCGAACGCGCTCGGCGCCGTTACGTAAACTCGAAAAGTATTTTCTAACGGAAACACGCGCGCGCGCGAGCGAGCATATACCGGCGCGGTTATACGATCGAGAAACGAAACAAGCGGGCGCGCGCGTGTCGTTTTATGTAATCTCGCGATAGTAAGATTCGCTTTGTGCTTTGCACAAAGCCACCGGGCGCCATTTCCCTTCGAATGCTCCGACTTTTGTATGCATGTCTATTTCCCGAATACGTCGTTACGGAGCCGGAAACGTTTGTTCGAGGCTCATTGAATTTCCCGCATTGCGAAGTTTCCGTGTGTACACGCGCGCACGGTTGAAAGTATAGTATCGACGAATGTTTCGTAAACGCTTAAATGTGTTTTAGTTTTCCGATAGAGCCCAGACATCGGCGTAACGCCGCGGCCGTATAACGCGATATTGCGAAGATAGCGTATGTACGCGCCGCGCAATTGCGCGCACATAACCGCGAGTTGGTTTATAAAAATCGATGAATTACATTATTGTTGCGCGTTCTGCCTCGTCCGGCATACATTACATGCCGCGTTACGAGGTTTGCGAAGATAATGGAGCGTGTATGCTATATTATACACACACACACGCGCGCGCGGTTAGTCAAATAGCTCATATCTCCGGCCAAAGCTTGCCTTTGCAGTCTCTTGAAATTTCGTTTCGCGTGTGCAAATTCCGCGGGGACCGCCCACGGAAGAAAAGATTGGAAGGATGAGATATAAAGCCTTTTCCGCCGCCCGGCGGCGCGCTCATTATAATATCGCCGGATAATCCTATACCCCCATTTCATACTGATCGATCCTTATCTTCGTCGGATCTAAGAGTTACAATCCGTAGAGTTAGTTGAAATTCAGAGAAAACGCTGAGCTCCCCATAATCATGTCTCGAAATTGCTTTTCGCGCGCGGATCGAGGAGATTCTTCGAGGAGGCAAGGAGAGAGGGAGAGAGCGAGAAAGCGTGGAATTTGATATTTGCTTAGATCGCGCTGAAAATGATTCCGACTGGAAAAGCACTGTTTTTTTTTTTTTTTTATCTGTTTGTTTATCTACTCAAATTTTGTTTTTCTACAAATTGTTACAAGTTGGTTTTTTTTTTAGTTTGTTGAATATAAATATACATAGCGGTTTTTTAGTGACCCAGAAAAAATATATATTTGTATCTATATGTATATAAAGATGTATGCGCGAAACATATTTTGGAACGACGGAATGACGTAATGATCGGACGGCGCGCGTTATCGACGTGTCTCTCGCAAATAGGACGGAACGACGCGGCACGGAGGAAAGATATCGGTTGCGCAACTTGTCAAAGCGCGATCGCAGCTGCTGTCGCGGCAAAAGTTCCGGAAAAGAAAAGTCCGTCAATCGATCGTTGGTTCATTGTGCGAGCGGCTCCATTCTTTTCTCCCGAAACTGGGACGAGATTCCGAGTTTCAGATAGCCCCTTAAAGAGACCCCTCCGCCTCATAAGTGTTCGTATATTTTCAGACACTCGTTGCATCGCCTCCGCCACTCCGCGTCGAACAAAAAAAAAAGTGGTCGATAAAAATCACGTATTCACGAAACGAGGAAAATGTGCGCGTATTGTGACGCACTTCCGCTGCGCTTGCGAAACATCGCGTTCAAAAAGTATAAATCACTTCCCGCTTTTTTTTTCGCCGATGACTTCCCCATCCCCCGTATATACCGTGGCATTCCTTCGTGGCATTTTCCGTTCGATTTCCCGCACAGGTTACAGTACAAGCGACCGGCGGAGAGGTCGCCGTAACGCACAC